>CADEHL010001454.1:0-22308 GCA_902827135.1 Harpagifer antarcticus | reverse complement strand
CACCTTTTGAGCCTCGACAGTGTTCCTTGATCAGTTGAGCTCAGCTTTATTCTGTTTCTAGGGCAACACAGGTCATGAAAGTCCCCAGATATCAATCGGCTTCTTCCTCTTGAAAGCCTTCATGCAAATCCAGCCATTATGGATTAAGTGTTAACTACTTAGGTATGCTTGTGACTGCTGTAGACTCTTTTAAATGTCATCTAAAGACGTTTCTGGTTTGGGTTACTTGTGTGCTTTTATTCTATTCCATGTTTGTATCGTGTTTTTAGCACTTCTTAACACATGGTCATTTCATCTTTTATGATTCGTATGATGTTTTAAGGCTTTGTCAAGCACTTGTGACTATGTCTGGGAGAAGTGCTTTATAAATAAATTGTACTTACTTACTTACCTACTTACTTACTTACCTACTTACTTACCTACTTACTTACCTACTTACTTACCTACTTACTTACTTACCTACCTACTTACTTACCTACTTACTTACCTACTTACTTACCTACCTACTTACTTACTTACTTACCTACTTACCTACTTACTTACTTACCTACCTACTTACTTACCTACTTACTTACCTACTTACTTACCTACCTACTTACTTACCTACTTACTTACTTACCTACTTACCTACTTACTTACTTACCTACTTACTTTCCTACCTACTTACTTACCTACTTACTTACTTACCTACTTACCTACTTACCTACTTACCTACTTACCTACTTACCTACTTACTTACCTACTTACTTACCTACTTACCTACTTACTTACCTACTTACTTACCTACTTACCTACTTACCTACTTACTTACCTACTTACTTACCTACTTACTTACCTACATACCTACTTACTTACTTACTTACTTACCTACTTACTTACCTACTTACTTACCTACATACTAGGGCTGTACCCGAATATTCGACTATTCGAATATTCGTTCGTTGGCCAACTATTCGGGTTTCAATTTCATTATTCGGGATATTCGTTTTTTTTATTTTTTTTCCCAAAAAAAATGTTTTCCCCTAAATGTATGCTATCAATAAAGGCGAATTTCCATATTCTTATACTATATTTATACTTTTGAATTGCACTGTTAAAATGCGGAAATATATACAATCTCAGCCTGTGCTCCTGACATCGCGTTCACTCACAGTCACGAACGCAAACGGCACGCTTCTCCTTGCTTCACCTCGCTTCACACACCTGAACACAACATGCCGAAGACTCCAGCTGTGTGGGACCATTTTAAATTGGACGACGGTAAGAAGAAGGCAGTGTGCCAAATATGCGACAAGAAACTGGCCGGTGGCACAACAACTCTGAAAAGTCACCGGATGCTGTAAGTAGTAGCCTAGCTTAGCTTAGCTGTTGTCAAGTTGCCATGATGAAGCTGCGTTATCCGCCGTTTAAACAGTAACGTTACACATGATAAAATCGTGCTCTTACTATCCTTGGAAAATAGTTGCAAGCAACCGAATTGTTTTTTTATATTAGTTTTTCAATTTTATCCGAATAGTGAAAATAATAGGAGCGATGTGGGAACATCTGGGGCTAAGGCAATTATTGGCATACAGTTCGTTCATTTATTTTTCGTTCTTCATTTATTTAAATACCGTTTACGCCTATATCCCCGGCGCTGCACTGCGGCTGGGTTACATGCAGAGGACACATTTAGTTTTAATGTATGCGAGTACTGAGACAATAAATAAATATAAATCGTAATAGTATGCTCTTTCTGCGCTTCTGCTTAACAGTGTGTTGTCAGGTGTCTCGGAGCGTGTTATGAAAAAAAATCTCCGCACCGAATATTCGCTGCTGATTACTACCGAATATCCGGAGCCCGAGAAATGGTATTCGGGACAGCCCTACTACTTACCTACTTACTTACTTACCTACTTACTTACCTACTTACTTACCTACTTACTTACCTACTTACTTACTTACCTACTTACTTAGTTACTTACCTACTTACTTACTTACTTACCTACTTACCTACTTACTTACTTACTTACTTACCTACTTACTTACCTACTTACTTACCTACTTACTTACCTACTTACTTACCTACTTACTTACTTACCTACTTACTTAGTTACTTACCTACTTACTTACTTACTTACCTACTTACCTACTTACTTACTTACTTACTTACCTACTTACCTACTTACCTACTTACTTACTTACCTACTTACTTACCTACTTACTTACCTACTTACTTACCTACTTACTTACCTACTTACTTACCTACTTACTTACTTACCTACTTACTTACTTACCTACTTACTTACCTACTTACTTCCCTACTTACTTACCTACTTACCTACTTACTTACCTACTTACTTCCCTACTTACTTACCTACTTACCTACTTACTTACTTACTTACCTACTTACCTACATACCTACTTACTTACTTACTTACCTACTTACTTACCTACATACCTACTTACTTACTTACCTACGTACTTACCAACTTACTTACTTGCCTACTTACTTATCTACTTACTTACATGCCGGCATAAACGTCGCTGCTTTTATTTTGTTGTTTTATTTGTTTTTGTTGTTTTGTTTCAACCATTTTACTCTGTAGCACTTTGAGTTTTGTTTACTCAAATGAAAAGGGGGCTTATAAATAAAATGTATTATCATTATTATTGATTACTAGAATTGAATATCTTAGGAATCAGAAAATGTATCTTAAAGTATGAAATATGATGGTTTCTGACCTATAGAGATGGTCCACACGGCGGCGATCTTCATCATGGCTTTGGTTCTGGAGTTGAAGCGGCTGTGCTCGATGGGGTTTCTGATGGCCACGTATCGGTCCAGAGAGATGGCGCACAGGTGCATGATGGAGGCGGTGGAGAACAGCACGTCCAGGTAGATCCAGATGGGACACAGGGCGCTGGGGAGGGGCCAGGCGTAGTCTGGAGACCGAGGGAAAGAAGAGGTTAAAGTTATACTGATGATGCACCACTTTTAATGATAGAGCAGGAACGTCTGAACGGCATCTGCCTCAGTGGAGAATAAGGGCTTAAGATGCACTTTAATTCATCTGAGTGCTTAAAACTACATTTCCCAGTTCCCATTATGAAAAGCAAAGGTTTCAGTAAAGCATAAACGTGGATTACAAGCAATACTATAAACTCATTAGATAAATGTGTTTCCATGGACAATTCTATACTCTGACAAAAGAGGTTAATTAGATGATTAGCAAACACGTTGCCTGGAGCGAGGCTCTGATACTGTTTATAAAAAAAACCTCTATATGTTTTTTGTAATAAACAGGGAATTTGTGCACGTGTGAAAGACAAGATACTAATGAATTGCTGTGTCTTTTGTGTTGTATGAAGTCACACAGCTTCTCAGTCAAATGTTGTATTACTAGCAATATGCATTATTGCATCTTATCTCACTTAACCAAACGGTAAAAGAAGTGGGCTCTTGAACAGAAGGTTGCTGGTTCAATCCCCGCTCTTAACACCATCTCCTAGTCAGTTTCCAAGTGTGAAATAAAGCTTAAAAAAACGACTTAACGGCCCGTCCACACAGCGGCATTGGAAGCTTCTTCAAACGCTTCTGCCCATTCACTTTGAATGGGGTGACGTCACCTTTCGCCGAACTGCATTGTGGGAAGCAGAGCGGAGCTTTCCTGGCGTTTCAGGCTGCAAAAGTAGAGCAATGTTTAACTTTTGAAGCCTCGGCACAAGCGTCAGCCAATCGAATCATATGCCAGTACAAGCTCTAGACAATCAAACCGCTGCTTGTGTGTCAGGGGCGGGAGATTCATGTGATTGGTTGTTGGTCGAGTTTCAGACACGCCCACCTCCAAGCTTTTTCCAAGGCCGTTACGACTACGAAAACGACTAAATCTCATCATGTGTAAGTAAAATGCTGATCTTGCAGAAAACAGATAACCTCACTGTGTGTGAAGCTAACAATGACGAGACATGTTTTCAGTGATGCTCTCTTTGTTGAAACCCTTCTTCTGTTTCTCTCCCTCCACAGAGAGGGCAAAGGTCACAGTCAGTCTCAGTGTGACACAGTGTGAAGCTGCTGTTGAGTGTTTTTGGCTCACTGCTTGGAACAGTTTGGTTCACGGGGAATAAAATCCTCCTCACTTATCTCTCTTAACAGTCCGGCGTGCTGATGTAACTTACAGAAATACCGCAGGGAGCAATTTGCCAGAGAATTAAATGAGTGGTTTAACCTTAGCTTAATCTGGTATGAATGAATACGCCTAATTAGCTGATTTTTGGACTATAATCTTGTTTTGGCCACATTTTACACACCAGCAGGAAACGTACACTTGGGAAAAGAAGATATTTAATCATGCGTAAAGAAATGTCAAATAAAATCACCCACCATCTGTATTCATAGCTGCAGATGGAATTAAGTTCATAAACCTTTTGTTAATAATCAATATTATTCATAAAGTTTCCTCTCAATATTACAGTTGCATGTCTCCAAATGAAAAAGGGGCTTTAGTGTCAGAAGAAAGTTGAAAAAGATGACTCAAAGTCTTCTGCAGCAGCTCTTTTCTCCTGTTTCTGGGAGATGTATCCTCCCTAAAGGTTAGTCTGTCCAGATGAATCGCAAATTGAAATGTAATATGCAACAGAGGAACATCGGTGTGGTTTCATTTCCAGCTGTGTCAGCTTTCTTAAGACGGGGAAATACTGCAAAGTCTGTCTCTCTGTGTCTTACTACATCAGCGGCTATTTATAAGAACAGTCCTTTCTTCACAGAGGACAGATGCAGCCACACACACACACACACACACACACACACACACACACACACACACACACACACACACACACACACACACACACACACACACACACACACACACACACACACACACACACACACACACACACATACACACACACACACTCCTTAATTTCATCTCTAATTCGCAGGATGAGCTGCACGTATGTGATGCATGTGGAGTGAATCACTCGCTGGTTGGTGTGTGTGTTGAGTGGGAGGCAGCTTGCATAACTTTTCAGAGGTCAAACACTTATTGCATGACACACACACACACACACACACACACACACACACACACACACACACACACACACACACACACACACACAAACACACACACAGGTGGTGTTACTCAGCTGGCTCGTGGCTGTGTTGGATGCTCTGGTATACGCTGAGAGACTCGAGTCCACAGCTAACACTGTTTATGAAAGCATGGTGAGGTCAGTTTGTTCTTTTAATAACATGTATTTTCACTTAATCCAGTTTGATGTGGTGCATAGAAACAGCTGATACACTCATTTTCATAATGCTAACTAGACAGAAAGTGAGCTGTTCATGGATTACTGAGGAGTATTATTACTTCTAGTGCAGCCTGTTGCAGTTGCTCTTGCTAGATTTGTACTATTTTAAAGTTAAATTAGCTTTCCTAGTTGACCTTACTTGGTATTTTTCTGTTAGTAATTTATTACTGGCTGTGCCTTCTCTTACCCTTCCTTGTAGAGAGAGATTTTTCGCGTTGAGTTGCAGCTCTTGCATTCACACCAAAGCTACGTTTACACCAGAGAGAAGCTAATCGTGCTAAAGCCGGCTAGCAGCATAGTGGACTGCTATCCTCACTGAAAACTGTAAAAGGACACAGAGGATGCAGGGTAAACCAAAAGAGACAAAGGTGGAGAGCTTGGTTCAGGTGTATGGAGAAAAAGCAGATATGAGATGTGTCTCCCCCCCCCTAATCATGGGCAACGTGCTAACTTGCTAATAAATGACAAGCTAATGGTGTTGTCGGCTGCACCAAGAAACCAAATTTGCCCCTAGGATTGATTAAGTATAGCTTTACAATGAATGCCTATCGCATCAGTAGAAGCTGATATATGTTTTTAAATAGAACGTGTTACGATTCAAAAGGTGTCTTCAGCTAAATGAGTCCATGCTGGTCTCATATATCTGAGGGCAGATCGACCTGAGAAATGTTCAATTTATTCCTCTTATTTATTCCAACCAAATGGTCAATCCCCTTTTCCAATTCATTAAAGCCGAGACGACACAGCTCATATTAATCCGTCTGTGTGAAGGTGTCTGGCATCAATGTGTGTGTATGTTTCCGTACATGTGTGCTTTTATCAGCGAGTGTGTGTGTTTCCAATTTTGCAAAGAGATAGCCTCAGGCGGTAGCTTTGATTGAGTTGGCCTTGCATGTCATATTCTCTCGACAGTGTGTGTGTCCTGATTGAGTCCGTATGGTCTCATCTTCCTCTTTAGCTTTTGTTCCATGTCATTTTCTTACGTACCATTTTACCCATGGATATTAAACACTTGTTATACACCTGCAAATATGACATTCTCTCCGCTCCATATATTATCAGTGTTTAATTACCACTTGTTTTAATCACCAATGCAGACAAAGAGCCAAGAGACAATACAAGCCAAATGAATCTAAATTACAAAAATGTGACTTGTTACCTCATCCCTCCCCACATTTCAGATGAATACAGGACGTCAGATTAGTGTTGAATGATTGGATCGGTATACAGAAAGTCATGGAAACTTTGTGATTAAAGACAGAAATAACAGGATATCAAATTGCAAGCTGACACATGAAAAGTCAGACTGTGTGTGTGTGTGTGTGTGTGTGTGTGTGTGTGTGTGTGTGTGTGTGTGTGTGTGTGTGTGTGTGTGTGTGTGCAAGTATCCACAGAGATACAAAGTTGCTAAATGACCATCCACATAATCTTTTATCATGATTGTTATCATTATTATAATCATTGTCAAGTGAAATGGTGTGAGAACATTGTGCTTGTTCTCGAGCGTAGGTGTGTGTGTGTGTGTGTGTGTGTGTGTGTGAGCCAGCCGTGGAGATCAATGCAGTCAAGTACCAGTCTGATGGATAACACTGCAGCTATCAATCCATGCTATGCGTGTGTTGGTGTGTGTGTTTGTTTGAGACATTGATTACCGCACTGAGCAATCAGCAGCAGCCGCTTCAACTCACACACACAGACAGACAGTGTGAGTGTGTGTGTGTGTGTGTGTGTGTGTGTGTGTGTGTGTGTGTGTGTGTGTCCATCGACCATGCAAGGCCCACTTAGCACCAATCAAGCGTCACTGCCCTGTTTAGTATTCCTGAAGGATTCCAGCTGCAAAGCCAGAGATGACGGAAGTCGGGTTGGCCAAGTTGTGCAGAGCATACAAAAGGGGAAAGGGAAGAAGACGGACAAACGAAGGTGTTTTATGTTATTATATGAAGTACTTTTTATATATATCCTTGCGTTTATGTATAGATTAATTTGTCCATTTATAATATTTTTGATTTAAAGTGGTTCGACACTTTTGGGGGTCCAGCTCCCAAAGTCGTAAGGACTCAATTTCCCAGGATGCAACACAATACAGTCTTTCCATAATTTCTTCATATTCTAATCTTTAAATCCGGTTTTATAATTTCATTACATTACATTTCATTTAGCTGACGCTTTTATCCAAAGCGATTTACAATTACCAATTACAGGGACATTCTCCCTGGAGTAACTGAGGACTAAGTGTCTTACTCAAGGGCACACTAGTGGTGGTGTTCCTGGCGGGATTTGAACTCACAACCAACGATCTTCAGCCCACCTCACTCTCCATTAGACCACCACTATCCTTCATTCTTTGCATATTGTCAATGCATGAAAGTAAAAAAGCAGCCGCAAGATAAAATATGTGTTTATAAAAATGTTTAAATTCTGTTAATGGATGAAGTAATCGTATATAATGCCCCTCTTAGCTAATGTAAAATACATCAGTGTTGAAAAACTTTTAAAAAGTCAAAAATCTAAAAATCGTGACTGGTGTGAATTTAATTTGAAGTGCAAACAACTTACAAAATGGAAAACATTTCTGTGCCGTCAAGCTAATATTTATGTAGATTTGTCAATATGTGTCTTTCCCTGCTGTCTCATTTGTAAAATGGCTCATCATTTTTGCCCCAGGGTAATTGTGTTTGGCTTTAATGCCATCAGTGTTTGCACACAAACTCAGTCAATTAAACCGAGTGTTCTCAGACAAACACAAAATGACACATGACATTGGCCGAGATCCGAGGAGCTTTTTCACATCAACGTCACTGTCAGGAAGTTTAGCCCCAAAACATTTCGCTGAACCATCGACTTTCCACATTTATTCAACTGTCGTGATCAGAGCTACTTCAACAGAGTCATGTGACCAGAATATGATATGCTCTATCATCATCGGTGCAGAGAATTTAGCCCACAAATGAATCCAATCACATGTGATGGCTAAATAATAAATGATATTTGTCATAACATTGACATGGACTGTACACATTTTCCAATGAGGTGGGGATATTTTGAAGTGAGTTAAAATGCCTATAATTAATATGTTTGTATTATAACAGTGGATCAAATATGTGTAATGTAAAAGACTGGATAAATCTTTGTTGGTTATAAGGGCGACTGTGGCTGCGAGGGAGTGCGGTCGTCTTTCAACCAGAAGGTTGTGTGTTCGATCCCAGCCCATGCAGTCAACATGTCGATGTATCCTTGGGCAAGATACTTAACCCTGAGTTGCTCCCAATGGCATGGCCAACGGTGTGTGAATGGGTGTGAATGTCCTAGCATACACTCTGTATGAATGGGTGAACGACATGTAGTATGTAAAGCGCTTTGAGGGGTCTTAAAGACTGGATAAAGCGCTATATAAGTACAGTCCATTTGGTAAAAATTGTTATCCAAAACAATAAGGGTGCAAAATGAGAATTCAATCACTTTCAGTATGTAAATATTAATGATAAAAGCAATGTGAGAGCTGTGAAGAACCCATGAAGGAATATCCCCTGACACTACAGTTTCGATAAATACAATGTGGTTTTCTGGCTTGCAAAATGTCCGTTTTGAATCACTCTCATCAATGTTACTGTCAGCTGAAGCATGAAGCTGAAAAGAAACCAGTATGTATTGATGCCGAGAACTGATTGGCCGAGAGACAAAGTTAACAAGGAGCTTAAGATATTTCCTTTAGGAGCTGGTGGGGGCCAAACTGGAGCATGAAATAATAACAACAGCATGTAAGCAAAGGTCTGTTTGTTTAAGGGATTACAATACAGCAAGTGACACAAATAAACGGTTGATTGCTGTGATATTTCACGTATTTGAGACTAAACTAGATATTGGAAAGCAAAACAGTAAATGTAGTTTTGACCTGCTGAAATGTGGGCATTGACCGAGAGTGTTGTCACGGAAAACTGCAAAGGTCATTTTGTGATGATACTCAGCCCTGGGAAAGATGTCCTCGCCTACCATCAGCTCCTCTGTGATGGTGACATTTACAGGTACACGGTAAAAAACATGCCTCTATTTCGTGGTGTTCCTGCAGAGAACTGGCTGAGATGCTAGAGCCTTTTTTTTAAGTTATGTTTTCACTCATCATTGGCAATGAGATGCAAAAGGCAGCCTTGCACATAACAACCCAACATCCTATTTAACTAACGTGGGCGTTCATGCTGAATCCTGGCAGGAATATTGTAAGCAAGCACAGCAGTTGATAGCGGGTATGATATTGCAATTATCAAGCTGGCTCTTGAATCACTTGCTACATATCAGTGAGCAATGTCTCAGAGGAGTAATCATAATTTCAACATTTGCATTGAAAGAGGGTTTTGAAATAATGACAGGGCGCATTTCACAGTGTGCCTTCAGCAGCTGGTGAGTGGGAAGGTTTCTGAGATTAGGAATCTGCAGCGAGGATTGTTTAAATAGTGGGTGGGATGTATCGTCAAGATTAAAGAACTATAACTACTTAGTGCAAGTTGGAACATCTGGAGGTGACCCTGTAAGTAAGTGTGTTCCTGAATGCAGCTATTTATGTACGGCTTGTTTTAACAATGAGATCTGAAGGACAGAACGCACATTGTTCTAATGTTTGACATCGTATGTAGTTATTTTGCAACCTTTGTTTGACTTTCCAGGATCTCAGCAATGTATGTGCATTGTCAAAAGATATGTACGTGTGATTGTGAGCAATATACATCAAGTTAAAGGTTAACAACATACAATGTTATCTGTAATAAAGCTTTCAATGTGTGTTGCTTTCTGCAAGTTAATAAAGCCTACAAAATAGTCCCTAATAGACGAGAACATGGAAAGTTATAGCACCGAGGGACACGTAGTAGTAGTGTTTGTGGTACTTTCTTCATTCCATCTGTGTCAAATATCACCTGTAGCGTTGAGGCTGTGCGCAGAAGTTTAGACAAGTCCATGCGGTCACAACAAATTGTACATGAAAGTCAACACAGAGCCAAAGCATACACCCTTCAATGACGATATATACGTCACATGAACGCTTGCTTACTTGCAAGGACGGAAAATATAGTTTTGACTCAAGTATTTCACTTTACATGTCTACATAAGCCTCAAATATACTCCCAAACAGATGAGAACACGGACAGCTCTAGAAACAAGGGACGCGTAGTAGTTCCATCTGAGTAATAGACAATACAACATTATAATATGTACATTACATGGACCTTTGCGTACTAGCAGGTTCAAAACATATAGTTTTGACTCAAGTATTTCCCTGTACATGTCTACATAAGTAGATTTTAGGTAGAGAGCACTCACCATAGAGGATGTTGATGAGGGAGACCGGCATGACGAGGATGCCGACGAGCATGTCCGCCACGGCCAGAGACCTCAGGAAGAAGTTGGTTGCGTTTTGGAGCTTCTTCTCCAGCGACACCGCCAGGATCACCAGGATGTTTCCTCCGATCGTCAGCGCGATGATGACGAGGATGAGCAGCGCCGGCCAGTTCTTGTCTTTGATCGCCGACCTGGTCACAGACTCCTGGGTGAAATTTTCCAGACCTGCACTCATGGCAGCCGCGCCTCCACCTAAACCCAACGACAGGGTTTGGTTGAGGTCCAGGGGCTTGTTGCTGGGCCAAGCCATACGAGCGGCAACCGCCAGGGAAGAAGTTGTAGTGCTGAACCCGCCGAGAAGAGCCCTCGCTGGGCCGCCCATCCCAACGACGGACTCTTACTCTATTGGAGGTTTGAGGTTTAACTCACCTTCTTCACCAGCAGAGGGAAGAACAAGGTGGACATTTGGATTTGTTCACCATTGACGAAGACGTTCTTAAAGAGTTTTGAAGTGTGTCTACCTGAATGGATTCCTAAAACCACCTTTCATAAGGTTCTTGGGGAAGGGACAGAAACGGGGAGAAGAGGTTTTAAGGATGGGAAATGACAGGAAAGAGGGGATTTTGAGGATCTAACAACAAGTGATTATAGGTATTGCCAGCTGAAAACAACTTCAAACTGTTCCTGGAGATCTGAATCTCCTAGTTCTGGCCAACAAGTCATTGGCGATGAGTTCTCAAAGTGTACGCTGGGCCAAAATGTCCCGTGTTTTCTTGGTGGTGGTTCAGTCACATCCACCTCTTGATGGAACTAAGAGTCTAAGAGTTTCTAATTTAGATCTGAAAGTCGGCTTACTCACATCCATGGCCGTTGTAGATCCGTTCAAGATCTTAACCAGAAATTCAGAGATGAGTATTAATCAGTTCTAGCATCTGCATTCAGCTTTCAGCTTTGCTGCCAGGGTTGGTTGTATCCAAGATGTCCCAATGTTCTTCCTTCAGGTCAGACTTGATGATGCGGTTGACCTGTGGAAGGAACCAACAAAGAAAAGTCAGATCATTTCTTCCCAACTTCCTGTTTGCAAAATGTGTATTCCACTAGTCATTTTTCTTTGTACATGTGATGTTTCGGTGCTGTTGTTTTTTGTTTAGTTTCTTTCCGTTAACTGTCAAGTGGGAACTAAGTATTTGTTGTAGTTAGTTTTCGTGTTTCTGTTATTATCCTACGATACTGTGTGAATAAGAAAATATGAAAGACAGACCATTTCCATTTTTTTAAATGTATTTTTAGAAAGGGGCAGGTAATATAACAGTGCTTCTCAAAGTGAAGGTGGTCCGTGAGCGCCCCCTAGTGGTCCGTGAGTATATTGGTAACATTTCACATTTGAAATAAATACATTTAATAAGTTTTCCGCACTCTCGCGGGAATATCTCCGCAATGGAGCGAGGTTAAGTTGTACCTTCGATTGCATGATATAGCCCAGCGCAACACCTTCATCACACATGTTGCCACTTGTTTGTACCATGTTCACGTGATTTGTAATCTGTTCTAGAAAAACGACGTGTTTTTTTATATTTGTGGAGTTAGGTGGTCCGCGGTCCTTGGTATGAAAACGTTTGAGAAACACTGCATTATAAGATTATTTTCTTCGCCCTACTCCTTTTCATATCATCATCCTTCATTCTGCCCGGTTTCCTCTTCATCTTTGATTGCCTTGACTATTCCAACATCGTTTTCTTCCATTTACCTTCCTTGGTCATTTTCATTTTGCATCCCTATTTCATATTTTATTGCATTCTCCATTGCTTGACCACATACCTACTCCCTCACTTTCCTTCTTGCCTTCACATCTCTTGCAGTTATTCTCCCCCCTTTGGCCAGCCATTAAAGCAGACACTTCCTTTGTCTTATTTGTTTCTGACAGTGATCCCTCTTTTAGCATTTAAAGATATTATCTGCACTTCTAATACAAATCTGGGAGGGAGAATCACTGCTACTGTCAAACACTACAGTTATTTAAAACAAATTGGAGAGGAAGGAGGCTTTGATGCTATCACCCTCACATGGCAACATTTCAGTGTGTGCAGAAATACTGTCCTTCTCTGTTTACCCTTACCTCTCAGACTGCTTAGTGATTTAGCACCTCGTAAATGTCTTCAAGGGTATGTGGATGAATCAGAGTGTACTGCAAGTGTGTGTGGGAGAGGACAAGTGTGTGTGTGTATGCTCGTAACAGAAGAAGAGAGTGCTTGAAAAGAGAATATGTGGTACGTTTAAGAATGGAAGATGAATGCGCTTCCTTGTTGTGTCCATATGTTTGAGTGTTTGAGAGTGTGTGTGTGTGTGTGTGTGTTTGAGATGGCAATCAAGGCAACACATCTCCAGACGGACCTGGGCTTTCCAGCTGAGATAGTTAAGTGGGCGGTGAGTCTATGATAATATCTAGCAGAGCACAGTAGGAGTGGGTGTACATATTTCACTAATCGCCTTAAGCACGATAACAAAAAACCCTGATTTACATATTTTCCTTTAACCTTAATATATGAGTGTAAGTCTGTTGTATTTAATTGTCTCCTCGACTGTATTATTTTCTCTCTGTCTCATTTGTTTTGAGTAGATAACTGAATACATGTATTGTCTGATACACACACATTTAAATATTCATGTGTGTGTAGGCAGATACGTTGTCAGTGCTGATACATAAACAACCTTGTTTTGAAACCTTTTCAAAAAACGACCAATATGACCTTTGCAAGAATGATTCGTATTACTATTTTCGGATCTGAAAAAAACAAACAATGACCTTTAAGGAACTATTTACAAGCCGACAGCGACGACAGACTTTGGGATGTCAGTGTGCACAGCTGTTGTTTGTCAAAAAGTAGTAACCGAATATACCGGCCATCTGCAGGTAATCTTTTTCATGCTATTCCCTCATTAATGTTAATAACCAGTATGAGGAATGGTTGGGAGACGGATAATAAAACCACTTTCTCTTATTTACACAACAGGAGGAGGGACTTTCTTCTTCTTCTATCAAAACCTTAATTAATCCAAAATATCCTATAAATTAAGAATACATTAAGAATAAACTAGAACATGTACCACACTCCCAATCAAACCACATGTATTTATTAAAACCTTTTCTTTAGAATAATCACGCTAAATAAAATGTTCAATTTGACTTATTGTTAGAATTAAAACCCTTAAAGTAAATTGTTTCAAATAACAATAAACTCGAAAATGTACAGAACTCTCAATCAAACCACATTTATTTTACATTTATGTATTTATGTAGTTAAAACATACCAGATAAAATCATTTTGATCAGTCAGCTATGGAGGACATTGGTTTTTTTTTTTTTGGCGATTTTCGGGGGAGCCATTTTGGTCCAATTTGCCCCCATTTTTCATGCTAAAATAAGCTATGCTAAGCTAATATCCTCCCAACTTCAATCATACAGGAAAGCAATACATACAGCTTCATGAAGAGTTCTAAAAATGACAAATGCTGTCTATTCTCTGGTGTGGACAGCTTCAACTTATCGATTTCAATCACTTTAAATGCAATTTCCCTAATACCTTTAGTTTTGAAGGGCATACACTTTTCCACAGCTTCTCACAGGATAAAGGTTCTTATGAAAAAAGGGAAGCCTTAATCTTTAGCCAATTAAAAGGCTGCTCCACACTTTCTGTTATTATGTGTCTTGGCTTTGTCTATAAGCTGTGTAATGTAGTCAATGACACGGTGCCGTTCAGTGGTTGTTCTAAAAGGAAAAGCCAATAAGGGGTTATTGTACTCTTGATTCTGAATAATGGTCAACAACACTTGAATTAGGTCTGTGTTAAAATACAAGCAAGCTGTGTAAACAGTTTCCACTAAGAAGAGATAATGAGGATTTATGTGTGTGTGTGTGTCTGTGTGTGTGTGTGTGTGTGTGTGTCAGGCTACTTCCTTTCAGAGAGACTATCAGCATAGTTCATCGGAAACTAAACAACACTGCAGGCGAGTCGTTTAACTCGTTTGAAAAGCAGCTTGACCTCAGACAGAGAGAAGAGACAGAAGATGTGATAGAGGAAAAGACAAATGAATGGATGAAAATACATAATCCATCAATAATACATCTTTCTAGATTAGCTTTTTGTTAGCAACCCCCCTCTTTAAATGTTCGTTTAGTCTTTATTAATTACTGTTTTATTTATTGTATAGGTCTTAAAGGATTGTATCTTATGTTATTAATCTAACATGCTTCAATAGCAATATTTCTGCACGTGTTGTATGAAACAAAGCTTTATCATTAGAATTATTAGAAGCAATCGCTCGACTCCAGAAGACAGTTACTTGTTGTTCTTCTCCACTGGTGGGGCGCAGGGATGCGATAGGTGGGTCGCAAACGGACGCGATGAACGGGAGATTTTCTTTTTTTTTTAAATGTTTAACCTCAGGCCAGAATCGAACCTGGGTTCTCGCGGGCGGTAGTGGACTGTTACAGCCGGAGATTCGCAACGGCGGTGGACTTTCACAGCGCTGCGCCGGACCCACCAGGTGTTTGCGACGGCTGGCGCTGGGAAAGTCCACGTCCCACCTATGCCAGAGCCAGCGGCCCACCGATGGCAGCGGCCCACCGGGAAAAGTCCCGAATCTCCCGATGGCCAACCCGAGCCTGCTCACACACACACAACTGAAACCAAAATCATTTACAGACATATGTAAAAATCTCTCATACACACACACACACACACACACACACACACACACACACACACACACACACACACACACACACACACACACACACACACACACACACACACACACACACACACACACACACACACACACACACACACAACACACACACACACACACACACACACACACCACACACACACACACACACACACACACACACACACACACAACAGCGTTGCAGTCGGGAAGAAAAGCAATGAGGAGCGGCACCTCACCACTTCATAAGGAGTTTAACCGTGACACTTTTCGAAAAGTGTCACGGTTAAAAAGGGGTTTAAAAGGGGAGTGATTAGTAAAATATGCATAAATAAAAAGAAAGAATGGTAACGAGGTAACATAAGATAAGAATAAACCAGTTTAAATGATTTGTTATTGGTTGTGATCATATTCTAAAGATGTTTGGAGTATTGAAAAGTGTACAGCTCCCTTTCATCTGAGTGTTGAGAGCTGTATCCATACATTCAAAGTGCACCAGATTGATGCATTTAACTTCAACATTTAAAAAAACATCTTCCCGGAGGAGTCTGCCCCGGACCCCCCTAGAGGAGGTGAGGTCCACCCCCAAATAAAGCAGGTTAAAATAATTAAATTGCATACTGAAAACGGGTCCCACAGACCCAAACAGCACACAAAGAGGTAAGCATATCATAATGTCAAAATGTGTAAAAGTAGCTCACGGCTTGTTGTGAAAGTAACTCTCATCCTAAAAAGGTTGGAGACCCCTGTTGGAGACCCCTGTTGTAGACCCCTGTTGTAGAACGATACATTTGACAATTTTAAGCTTGGCCCACCATTTTATTGGAGCGATGAGGAACAGGTGGGGCTTGAAAAGGCCTGTTTGAGAACCACTGCTGTACCCTTGCATGGAAACACGATTCAGCCAAGTGCACATTTCTCATCAATACTTTACCTGCTACTATTCGATCTCTTGCACCATTGGGTATGTTTAAGCATTGTCACCTCGCTTTCAGCTGCTCTTCTCTGATCTATTCGACATTACTGTCAATCAAATTGTAACGATTGTAATGATTGTATGTATTACTTCATGACTGTACGTGGTTTGTCCTTGTTCGTCATGCTTTGCTTTCTGTTATTGTGTTCATGTAAGGCGTTGCTTTTGTCGGGATGGTGCATTTCAAGGGGTTTATCCTAATAAATACATTTCTATATATATCATCTGCAGATAGTAACTGCTGCTGTGAACCACTTCTTACAGAGTGAAATGGCTGGAGACTCGCAGCAGAAAGCGAGTGAAGGCCCAGATGCCGCATTGCTTTTGACAAATTGTGTAGAAGCCATTTCTGTTTGGCGAGATAAAAGAGAGCAGGGCGGCGGGGGAAAGGGATTTTCTTCTTACTAAACTTCCATAGGTACTTCTGTTTGTGAGTGGCTTTAGAAGCTTAACTGTCACAATCTGCTTTCTCACTCACCTATTTTCTGCATTAACATTCCTTAGTCACCTGGTAGCCACACCCTGTCTCTCTCTCACTCTGTTACACCCATCAGCTCCGTTAGTATTTAGGCCCACTTCACCTTCACCTCAGTGCCAGATCGTACTTTGCAGCATGCCAGTCTTTCCCGCATTACCCTCCAGATTGCTCTCTCGGTTTCGACCCTGCCTGTTCCTGACCAGCCTGCCTCGCCTGCTCCCTGACCCGTTCTGTACCTGCGACTCCCGTCCTGCTGTCTCCTGGAACCCTCGCCTGTCCCCGACCAGCCCTTTGCCTACTATCTGCCGTGTAGTCTTCTACCAGCCTGTTGCCTCCAATAAAGCTGGTTACCGACTATCTCTGGTTTCCCGTGTTCTGCATTTTGGTCCTCAGCTCGTTTGTGACAGAACGATCTGGCCAGAAATGGACCAAGCAAACACCGGGTCTCCTAGAGACCGCTTTGAGAGGGTTAAGGATGCCATCCAAAGACAGGAGGTCACGATAGCTACCTTAGCTACCGAGACCCACCAGGCAACCTCAACCCAGGGACAAACGCTGGCTCACCTTACCTCCCAGATGCAACAGATGGCCGCCACCGTACACAGCTAGCCGCTACCATGGCTGCTACCGTCCCTCCGCCCGCAGCTCCGATGCTCGCTCCAGCCCCTGGGTCGACGGGATACGCTCCGGAGCCTCGTGTGGGAACGCCGGAACGCTACGCTGGTGAGCCGGAGGGATGCAGGCCTTTTCTCACAAACTGTTCCATATTGTTTTCACTGCAGCCACAGACCTTCTCCTCCGAGGCGGCTCGTGTAGCTTTCACCGTTAATCATCTGACGGGGAGAGCCCGTTTTATGGGGAACTGCCGAGTGGGAGCAGCAGACACCAGCCTGTGCCTCTTTTGCTGCATTTTCCGCGGAAATGCGGAAGGTGTTCGGTCCCGTTCGTCTGGGTCCCGACGCTGCTGGAGGCCTGCTAAGTTTGAGCCAGGGTTCCGGCACGGTGGTGGATTACGCTATTGACTTCCGCACCAGCAGCCGCCGCAGTAGCTGGAATGAGCCGGCGCAGTGTGACGCATATCTGAGAGGATTAGCGGATTATATGAGAGATGAGCTGGTTTCCTATGATCTCCCTGCTTCCTTGGATGGGTTGATAGAGCTCACCTCTCGGATTGACAGACGAATCCAGACCCGGAGAGGAGAGCAACAGACGCGAGCAGCGGCCCGCTGCTCGCGACAACAACTTCCGGTTTCCGGGAGATTTCGACTTCCGGGTTCGGCGGAGAATTCCCATTCCTACTCTGACTCACGGTACGAGGTCGAGCCCATGCAAGTGGGTCGTACCAGTCTTACCTCGGAGGAGAGGGAATTACGTCGGAGAGGTAAGCTTTGCCTTTACTGTGGTCAGGCTGGACATATGGTTTCCCGTTGTCCGGTAAAAGGACAGAGCTCATCAGTAATGGGGAGTATACTGGTGGGTCAAACCTCTGAGCTGATTCCCAATCTAAGACCCTTGTGCCATGCTCGACTCCTCCTGACAGGCAAATCTCAGGCTCTGGCTGTTTTTATCGACTCCGGATCAGATGTTAGCATCATTGACGAGGAGCTCGCACTACAGCTGGGCATCCAACAGGTTCGGCTGCTCCAGCCGGTACCGGCTAATGCTTTGGATGGTCACCTGCTGGGAACAGTGACACACCAGACGACACCGGTCCATATGCTCATGTCGGGGAACCACCATGAGACAATCCAGTTTCATGTGCTACGGTCCCCCCAAATCCCTCTGATTTTGGGTTATCCGTGGCTCCGCCGCCACAACCCGAACATTGACTGGGCAACTGGGTCCATCCTAGGTTGGAGTTCCTCCTGTCATCAGGTTTGCCTCAAGCAGGCCGCCGCACCTCAACTATCTGTGGATATGAACCTGGTTCCGGATGTCACAGGGGTTCCGGCTGAATATTTGGACTTTAAGGAGGTTTTTAGCAAGGCTAAGGCGACATCTCTCCCACCTCATCGGCCCTATGACTGCGCCATTGAGCTACATCCAGGCGCAGTCCCACCCAAGGCCCGGTTGTACTCGCTTTCGGCACCGGAGAGGAAGTCCATGGAGACTTACGTCAATGACTCTCTGGCTGCGGGAATTATTCGTCCTTCCACATCACCCGCAGGAGCAGGGTTTTTTTTTTGTGGCGAAGAAGGACAAGACCCTGAGACCCTGCATCGACTATCGAGGTCTGAACGACGTCACGGTGAAGAATCGTTACCCCTTGCCACTCATCTCGTCAGCATTCGAGTTATTACAGGGGGCTACAATCTTCACTAAGCTGGATCTAAGAAACGCTTATCACCTGGTACGAATCCGGGAGGGGGACGAATGGAAGACCGCCTTCAACACCTCTTCGGGACATTACGAGTACCTGGTGATGCCATTTGGACTTACCAACGCCCCTGCAGTTTTCCAAGCGTTGGTGAACGACGTACTCCGGGACATGTTGGATCGTTATGTTTTTGTTTATCTGGACGACATTTTGATTTTTCTAAGAACCTCAAGGAACACGTCCATCATGTCCAGACAGTCCTCCAGAGACTTCTGGAGAACTCGCTGTTCGTCAAGACGGAGAAGTGCGAGTTTCACACTTCTTCGGTCGCCTTTCTTGGCTACATCGTGGGTCAAGGAAGTGTGGAGATGGATCCTTCTAAGGTTTCTGCAGTTACCTCGTGGCGGGTCCCTGATTCCCGGAAGGAGCTGCAGCGTTTCCTGGGATTCGCCAACTTTTACAGACGGTTCATCCGTGGCTACAGCACCGTGGCCGCCCCGCTCACCGCCCTGACCTCATCCAAGGTGACGTTCCGATGGTCCCCTGCAGCCGAGGAGGCTTTTCAGGACCTCAAGGGCCGGTTTACGTCAGCTCCTATCCTGCAAGTACCAGACCCCGCTGGTCAGTTGGTGGTGGAGGTGGATGCTTCTGACATAGGGGTGGGGGCCATCCTGTCGCAACGTTCTGGTGAGAACCAGAAGCTCCACCCCTGTGCTTTCTTTTCGAGGAGATTGAGTCCGGCGGAGAGAAACTATGACGTGGGGAATCGAGAGCTTCTAGCAGTCAAGTTGGCGTTGGAGGAGTGGCGACACTGGCTTGAGGGGACAGAACAACCATTTCAGGTATGGACCGACCATAAGAACCTGGAATACATCAGGTTGGCACAGAGACTGAATTCTCGGCAAGCCAGGTGGTCGTTATTTTTCACCCGGTTGAATTTTTTTCTCTCCTACCGCCCGGGCTCCCGCAACGTGAAGGCCGACGCTTTGTCCCTGCAGTTCGGGAGGGAGGGAGACACCCGGGGTATTCCGGACACTATTCTTCCTGCTCCTCGAGTGATCGGCGTCCTCGCTTGGGAGATTGAGGAGAGGGTTAAGACCGCTTTGGTGGACCAACCCGGTCCTAGTTCTTGTCCTCTTAACCGCTTGTTTGTGCCTCAGGTTTTGAGGGCTGAGGTGCTTCAGTGGGCTCATAGCTCCAGACTTTCCTGCCACCCTGGAATTCAACGTACCAAGGGGATGGTCCTACAACGGTTCTGGTGGGCCACGCTGGAGGCTGACACCCGGGAGTTTGTGAACGCCTGTCCTGTGTGCAATCGGCACAAACCATCTCACCAAACGCCAGCTGGCCTCCTTCATCCATTACCGGTCCCACGTCGCCCTTGGTCACATATTTCATTGGACTTTGTGACTGGTCTACCACCGTCCCACGGACATACTGCCATCTTGACGGTGGTAGATCGGTTTAGTAAGATGGCGCATTTCATACCCCTGCCTAAGATCCCGTCAGCTAAGGAGACGGCAGAACTGATTCTTCTCCACGTGTTTCGCATTCACGGACTGGCGACTGATGTGGTTTCCGACCGGGGGCCCCAATTCACCTCTGTGTTTTGGAGGGAGTTTTGTGAACTGATCGGGGCGACGGTTAGTCTCACCTCCGGTTTCCACCCACAGGCCAATGGCCAGACCGAACGGAAGAATCAGGAGATGGAGACCACTCTCCGCTGCATGGCTTCCGATCATCCCACGACCTGGTCAAAACAACTCCTGTGGGTGGAGTATGCCCACAACACCCTCATCAGTTCCGCTACTGGTCTTTCCCCTTTTCAGTGTGCATACGGTTTTCAACCCCCATTGTTCTCTGCATTGGAGAAGGAGGTTACCTGTCCGTCTGTCCAGGCTTTCATCCGACATTGTCGGAGGACTTGGAGGCAGGCTCGAACAACTCTGCTTCAGTCTGCTAACCGGTACGCCACATCAGCGAACCGCCGACGAACCAAGGCACCTGTGTACCAGGTAGGCCAGAGGGTGTGGCTTTCCACTCAGAACATTCCCCTTCGGATGGAGTCTAAGAAGTTAGCGCCCAGGTTTATTGGACCCTTCAAGATTGTCAAGGTCATTAATCCTGCAGCAGTTCGACTGAGTTTGCCCCGGAACATGAAGATCCATCCCACCTTCCACGTTTCTAGGATTAAGCCTGTCCGGGAGAGTACTATGATTTCCGCCGCCCCTCCACCACCACCCCCTAGGATGATCGATGGGGGCTCTACCTACACCCTTCGTCGTCTACTCCGTTCCCGTCGCAGAGGAAAAGGGGTTCAATATTTGGTGGACTGGGAGGGCTATGGTCCTGAAGAAAGGCAGTGGATTCCTGCTCGGCATATCCTCAACCCTCAACTCATCCGAGACTTCCACCTGCGTTACCCGGAGCAGCCTTCCAGGACCCACGCTCAACCAGGCGTTAAGCGGGGGGGGTACTAGTCCGCGACGGATCAGAGGCTTCATCGAGGAGGAGGGGGAAGCATCATCAGGCGAGGAGGACGAGGATTTCCAGGAGGGAGAGGCCGAGAGAGCATTCTCAGATGAGTACTGACCTTTCCCATACCTCCACCTTCCACCCGGTGTCTGTAGGGTTTTTTCTTGATTCTTCTCTTTTTTTTTTTCTTCTTGATAGATATTTCTTAGACGTCTGGAGCCGTCCATTAAGGGGGGGGTTCTGTCACAATCTGCTTTCTCACTCACCTATTTTCTGCATTAACATTCCTTAGTCACCTGGTAGCCACACCCTGTCTCTCTCTCACTCTGTTACACCCATCAGCTCCGTTAGTATTTAGGCCCACTTCAACTTCACCTCAGTGCCAGATCGTACTTTGCAGCATGCCAGTCTTTCCCGCATTACCCTCCAGATTGCTCTCTCGGTTTCGACCCTGCCTGTTCCTGACCAGCCTGCCTCGCCTGCTCCCTGACCCGTTCTGTACCTGCGACTCCCGTCCTGCTGTCTCCTGGAACCCTCGCCTGTCCCCGACCAGCCCTTTGCCTACTATCTGCCGTGTAGTCTTCTACCAGCCTGTTGCCTCCAATAAAGCTGGTTACCGACTATCTCTGGTTTCCCGTGTTCTGCATTTTGGTCCTCAGCTCGTTTGTGACATTAACATTCAAAGGTTTATATTGCATATGCATACACACC
>CADEHL010001453.1:0-114935 GCA_902827135.1 Harpagifer antarcticus | reverse complement strand
CAGTAGCACTTTATTATCACATAATAACACTTTAGACCCTTTATCAGCACTTGCTGCAGGTAGCAGATCCTGAAGTAAAAGTACAAACACCACACTGTGGAAATACTCCATTACCAGTTAAAGTACTGCATTCATATCTTATTTAAGTAAAAGTATGTAAGTATTATTAGACCCATGTACTTTATTATATAATTAAAATGTATTACGGAAGAGCAAACCTACCAAAATAAATATATTTATAAAAATACATACTGTGTAGTGATCACTTATTAACATACTGACACATAATTCACACATGGAACTACAGGTTGGGGGTATTGTTTCCGCACGGACATATATGTGGTTACCTATTTATATTGTGTGCCCTCCTGGTTTCTTTCTCTTGTCTTCCCGGGCTGCGACCCGACAAGATGTCGTTTCTGCTGCTCATAAAGCCAGCTACATACCTTCGATGCACCGCCTCCGACTCCTATCTCCGGCACTACAACATTGAATAATATGCCATTTAATGTACCGATTTAAATATGACCCTGCATGTGGGCTAGTTGGTTAAATGTGACATACATTGATACTTTAGTTTTAATGTGCTTCTTTATCCACCTTTTCTTTTTAAATGTGTAAAAGCAAATAAAAACAAATACTTTGGATTAATTCAAATTGCGGGAGAATAATTCATAAAGAAATATTAGGGAAGCTCCGATCGATCGGCCACCGGACGATACTCACTCTCTACGATCGATCGGGCTCTCTAAAAATGCCGATCGCGAGACCGATCGCATGACTTAAAATGATGACGTAAAATACACGACACTTTTCTCTGTGCGCGGCAAAACAAGCTCGCCAAAATGGCTTCACCGGTCTGGCAGCATTTTAAGGTGTCCAAAAAGGACAATAAAATAGCGGTATGCAACGTGTGTGAAGCAGAAATCCTGCAGCTCCACCCGCTGTGACGGACCGGTGAGCGAAACACACACTAATGGCGCATTTCGACTGCAGCGGGGAGCTCGCTTTAAGCGAGCCGTGCGGGGCCGTTTTTGGTTGCGTTTCCACTTGGCCTAGTACCGGCTAGCGGGTTCTAATTCACAGTTTTTCTGGCCCCATAAAATCGTGGTTCTAGGGCCAGGAACAACCGGGCTGATCCGGGGCTGAGTATGCTAACCTAGAGAGAGAATCCCTGGCAAGGGGGCTACAACTACAACAACATGAACATATCTGGTTAGTAACAACACGCTGATACCGGTTAGTAACAACACACTGATACCGGTTAGTAACAACACGCTGATACCGGTTAGTAACAACACGCTGATACCGGTTAGTAACAACACGCTGATACCGGTTAGTAACAACACGCTGATACCGGTTAGTAACAACACGCTGATACCGGTTAGTAACAACACGCTGATACCGGTTAGTAACAACACACTGATACCTGTTAGTAACAACACACTGATACCGGTTAGTAACAACACACTGATACCGGTTAGTAACAACACACTGATACCAGTTAGTAACAACACACTGATACCGGTTAGTAACAACACACTGATACCAGTTAGTAAGAACCATGAGTTAATGCTTTGACAAGTCTGCAGACAGACGGCAGAGAAACACCTTTTTAAATGCGTGTTTTCTAAACGGAGCTTGGCTAAGCATTGCATTGCATTTAGCTGAGGCTTTTATCCAAAGCGACTTACAATAAGAGCGTTCGACCAACAAAATACAACCTTGAAGAAACAGAATCATAAAGTACATCAGGTTTCATAGAGCCATAGAGCTTTGTTAGTAATTCTATGGCTGGAAGTGGAGTCGAAAGAGATGAGTTTTCAGTCTGGAAGGTGTGTAAGCTTTCTGGATTTCAGGATTTGAGTCCCTGGCGGCGTAGTGTGTTACTGATGGTAGCCTTTGTTACTTTGGTCCCAGCTCTCTGCAGGTCATTGACTAGGTCCCCCCGTGTGGTTCTGGAATTTTTGCTCACCGTTCTTGTGATCATTTTGACCCCACGGGGTGAGATCTTGCGTGGAGCCCCAGATCTAGGGAGATTATCAGTGGTCTTGTATGTCTTCCATTTTCTAATAATTGCCCCCACAGTTGATTTCTTCACACCAAGCTGCTTACCTATTGCAGATGCAGTCTTCCCAGCCTGGTGCAGGTCTACCATTTAGTTTCTGGTGTCCTTTGACAGCTCTTTGGTCTTGGCCATAGTGGAGTTTGGAGTGTGACTGTTTGAGGTTGTGGACAGGTGTCTTTTATACTGATAACGAGTTCAGTGTTAATCTGCAAAGTAGAAACAAATTAAAATAAACAAAAAACATTGAATGAGAAGGTGTCCAAACTTTTGACTGGTACTGTAATATATGCTTAAATGCATTTCAAAGAAGTTGAAACATTGAACATGTACAGCAGTAAAATGCAACATACAAAGTAATCAAGAAACAACATAAATTAAACACTGACAGGGAACATTTTACTGCACCATCATTACCGTTACATAAGAAGGTGCCGTCAAATGTTCTGTTAATACTTGCATACTTTTACTTAAATAAGGTTTGAATGCAGGATTTTAATTTGTAACAGTATTTTCATTCTATACTGTAGGCGTAGTGTATCTGTGAACGATCCCAAATACAATTCCTTGTTTACATTGCGGCTAGTGCTACGCCAGAAGAAAAAACCCTTTTACATTTTTAACTGGAAGTGGAAAGGGGCTGGGCTACATGAGGTGACTTGAGCCAACAAAAATACACAATAGGTGGGACTAAGAAAGATAATGTGAAAATAAAAAACAAAGGCATTCATTAGGGCTGCAAAATGTCTCCCATTGTAATGGTGATGAGATTTTTAAATGCTAAGACTTAACAGTTTCTTCTGACTGTGTTTCCTGTTTCCTGCAGACGTCCAGCAGCTAGTGGTGGTTAAAGAAGAGCCTCTCCCTGACCAGCAGGAGTGCAGCACCAGTCTGGACCAGGAGGACCCAGAGCCCCCCCCACACATTAAGCAAGAACAGGAGGGAGAGCAGCTTCAGGAGCTGGAAGAGGCTGATATCACCAAGTCCACTTTCACTCCTGACCCTGTGAAGAGTGAAGATGATGAAGAGAAACCTCAGTCCTCTCAGCCTCATCAAAGACAAACTGAACACATGGAAACAGAAGCTGATGGAGATGACTGTCAAGGACCAGAACCAGCCAGGAACTCAGATCCAGAGAGCAGTTTACAACCAAAGACTGAGGACTCTTCTGGACCTGACACTGGAGACTCTTCTGAACCTGACACTGAAGACTCTTCTGAACCTGACACTGAAGACAGTGCTGATTGGAAAGAGACCAGGGAACCTGCCTCAGGCTCAAACTCACTGAAAAATAGACATGAATCTGTCAGTGATCCACAACGTAGTGCTGAAAAGAAACCATTCAGCTGCTCAGTCTGTAAGAAAGCTTTTTCACGGAGTGGAAATTTAAAGAGACACATGAGAGTCCACACAGGAGATAAACCATTCACCTGTACAGTCTGTAAGAAAGCTTTTTCACGGAGTGGAAGTTTAAAGAAACACATGAGAATCCACACAGGAGAGAAACCATTCACCTTCTCAGTCTGTAAGAAAGGTTTTTCACAGAGTGGATATTTAAAGAAACACATGAGAATCCACACAGGAGAGAAACCATTCACCTGTACAGTCTGTAAGAAAGCTTTTTCACGGAGTGGAAGTTTAAAGATACACATGAGAATCCACACAGGAGAGAAACCATTCACATGCACGGTCTGTAAGAAAGCTTTTTCACATAGTGGAAGTTTAAAGGAACACATGAGAATCCACACAGGAGAGAAACCATTCACCTGTACAGTCTGTAAGAAATCTTTTTCACGGAGTGGACATCTAAAGTCACACATGAGAATCCACACAGGAGAGAAACCATTCAGCTGCTCAGTCTGTAAGAAATCTTTTTCACAGAGTGTAAATTTAAAGAAACACATGAGAGTCCACACTGGAGAGGAAAAATAGATCTGCAAAGTTTGTGACAAAAGATTTAAATGGCGTAATCGTTTAAAAGACCAAGTGTGTTGGTAAGGGAATACATTTGTCTATTTTGTATCATAATGCCGTTACATGTAATACGTTACCCTAAGCCTGTTTTCACCCACCTGCAACCGATTCGCTAATAATCACAAATGTTCATTTCTTCGACCCCTTGACTCGACTATTTCTTGTTTAATAATCGTTACATCTCCTCAGGACCAAGTTCCTGTGTCCTGCCTTTCACCTGCTGATCACCCACTGCTCATTTAAGGTGGACTCACCTTTACAAGGGACCAGCTAGTCTTAGTGTCGTAATGCAAACGTTTTGTAAAGTGATGCTAGACCAACAACGTGCTGTTGGGCTGTGTGCTCCCTGCAGGACGGTGTCTGTACTCAAAGATTGTTGATGAAATTAGAGCTTCACTCTGTTTTTGTTGTCTAAACAACGCCAACAGAGCGATACGTCTTCTTTCCAGCAGATGGCATAAATGTTACATCATGCAGTTCAACTGTCATCCACATATTGATGATTCAAAACAGCAATGTGTGAGATAGGGCTAGTAATTGACTATTTCAACAGAATGTGAAAGAGGTACAGTCTGAGGCCATGTCCAATATGTTTGTGTTTTGTTGATTAAATCGACTGAAATGAGCATTCAATGACTCAATTATTCTGAATTACTGTCATTACATCATGGGTTTGCATTGCAATATTAGAACGCATAAAACCCAACTTTATTTCTTTCAAGTTGCGGGTGTTCATTGTTTAGAAGTCCGCTGTGTTTCATCCAAGCTTCCACTGCGTGCTCCGATAATGCTGAAAGTATCTGTTGTATGCTTTACCTGCTCCAGTAACACAAGTGTAATTCACTGGACAGAGGCAAGAGATAGTGGATGGATCCAGAGGAGAACCAGAAGATAGTCCGCATAGAGCCTTCAGGCTCTGAAAATGATCAGGGATACAGCTAGAAAAAAACTCCAAAAACCTGATAGAGCTAGAAGATAGCAAAGCCAAGAAAGACCCAGACAGGAGCCAAACGAGTTTGTATTTTTAATATTCAAGCTCTTCTCTTAAGATATTAGAACTTCCTATCTCAACATGTATCCTTTTATGCATTAAAAAACCTTAAATGTTTGCTGCCAATTATTGAGATTGTTTCACAGCTTATCTTAAATATTTAGACTTTTGTCTTTACATACAGTGGGGCAAAAAAGTATTTAGTCAGCCACCAATTGTGCAAGTTCCCCACTTAAAAAGATGAGAGAGGCCTGTAATGTTCATCCTAGGTACACTTCAACTATGAGAGACAGAATGGGGGGAAAGAATCCAGGAAATCACATTGTAGGATTTTAATGAATTAATTGGTAAATTCCTCGGTAAGTATTGGTCACCTACAAACAACGATTTCTGGCTCTCACAGACCTGTAACTTCTTCTTTAAGAGCCTCCTCTGTCCTCCACTCGTTAACTGTATTAATGGAACTGTTTGAACTCGTTATCAGTATGAAAGACACCTGTCCACAACCTCAAACAGTCACACTACAAAATCCACTATGGCCAAGACCAAAGAGCTGTCAAAGGACATCAGAAACAAAATTGTAGACCTGCACCGGGCTGGGAAGACTGCATCTGCAATAGGTAAGCAGCTTGGTGTGAAGAAGAAATCAACTGTGGGAGCAATTATTAGAAAATGGAAGACATACAAGACCACTGAATTTCCCTCGATCTGGGGCCACGCTAGATCTCACCCCGTGGGGTCAAAATGATCACAAGAACGGTGAGCAAAAATCCCAGAACCACACGGGGGGACCTAGACCATGACCTGCAGAGAGCTGGGACCAAAGTAACAAAGGCTACCATCAGTAACACACTACGCCGCCAGGGACTCGAATCCTGCAGTGCCAGACGTGTCCCCCTGCTTTAAGCCAGTACATATCCAGGCCCGTCTGAAGTTTGCTAGAGAGCATTTAGATGATCCAGAAGAGGATTAGGAGAATGTCATATGGTCAGATGAAAACCAAATAGAACTTTTTGGTAAAAACTCAACTTGATGTGTTTGGAGGAGAAAGAATGCTGCAGTCCAAAGAACACCATACCTACTGTGAAACATGGGGGTGGAACATCATGCTTTGGGGCTGTTCTGCAAAGGGACCAGGACGACTGATCCGTGTAAAGGACAGAATGAATGGGGCCATGTGTCGTGAGATTTTGAGTGACAACCTCCTCCATCAGCAAGGGCATTGAAGATGAAACGTGGCTGGGTCTTTCAGCATGACAATGATCCCAAACACACCGCCCGGGCAACGAAGGAGTGGCTTCGTAAGAAGCATTTCAAGGTCCTGGAGTGGCCTAGCACGTCTCCAGATCTCACCCCATACAACATCTTTGGAGGGAGTTGAAAGTCCATGTTGCCCAGCGACAGCCCCAAAATCACTGCTCTAGAGGAGATCTGCATGGAGGAATGGGCCAAAACACCAGCAACAGTGAAAACCTTGTGAAGACTTACAGAAAACGTTTGACCTCTGTCATTGCCAACAAAGGGTATATAACAAAGTATTGAGATGAACTTTTGTTATTGACCAAATACTTATTTTCCACCATCATTTGCTAATAAATTCTTTAAAAATCAGACAATGTGATTTCCTGGATTTTTTTTCTCATTCTGTCTCTCATAGTTGAAGTGTAGCTAGGATGAAAATTACAGGCCTCTCATCTTTTTAAGTGGGAGAACTTGCACAATTGGTGGCTGACTAAAATACTTGTTTGCCCCACTGTATAGATTACATAGGATGAACAGCACGATCCACTCTGCTGGATTCTGCCCAAATCGGCTCCAAATGCATGCACACATCTCGCTGTATCCATACTCCTGCAGTTGTATTGTTCTGGATTCATAGTGAAGTGTATTAGATGGTCTGCACTCTTATTGTTATGTATTTAATATAAAGTCAAATACCCATAAAGTCAGAAAGAAAAGAGTCTCACTTAAAAACAAATCTCCCCCCCCACCACTAGAGGAGGTGGTGAGATATCTGGATTCAGAAGTTGCTTTTCTTTGCACGAAAGAAAGGCCAAATGAATGGGCTGTGATTTTAGTTTTTTAAGCAGAGGTCAATAATTTGTACGGCCCTCGGAGGATGTTGAAACAATGTAAATGGCCCTCGAGAGGAAAAAGGTTCCCCACCCCAGATCTAATGGAAAGAAAACTTCAAAAAATACATATAAATGGTGTTCGTTTTATTACCTGTCTGAATGTATCTATAGATTTAAAGCTAATCTGCATTTAAACATTTCAGGTGAAAATACTGACTTGACGGAAGTAACTATCTGGGGAAGTTGTGAGGTGATATGTTGTTTTGTTTGTTTTTAATTGTATCCTTTAACCTGCAATGCCTTGGTAACTGCATGCAAATTAGCCCATTCTAATTAAGATAAGATAATAAATTAGATAGTACTTTATAGTGTACTAGTTAAACGCCTAATTTGCATATCAATATGGTAATTGTGATGACATTATTAGATACACATTTGACTATATTCACCTTTAGTGTCAACCCTTAAGTAAAGTAAAGTAGCCTGTATGCCCATGATAAATTGCCTTAGCTAAACCTTGAGCTAACTTAATCAATTAGCTAGTAGCCTACCTTAGTTAACTAGGCTATGTTTGTTTTTGTCTTTCCGGCTAATAGCTGTAAACTCGAGGCACTGGCAGCTCAGTCATTTGTTCATCACCACTCAGCTTCAAACAAGCCAAGAAAAGCCGGCATAACATGGGACTGTAAGGGTGGGAGGTGCTGCTACCTGTCTGTCTGAAGGGACTGTAAGGTGGGAGGTGGGAGGTGCTGCTACCTGTCTGTCTGAAGGGACAGTAAAGTGGGAGGTGCTGCTACCTGTCTGTCTGAAGGGACAGTAAAGTGGGAGGTGCTGCTACCTGTCGGTCTGAAGTGACAGTAAAGTGGGAGGTGCTGCTACCTGTCTGTCTGAAGGGACAGTAAAGTGGGAGGTGCTGCTAACCTGTCTGTCTGAAGGGACAGTAAAGTGGGAGGTGCTGCTACCCTGTCTGTCTGAAGGGCTGTAAAGTAAACATATTGGACATGGCCTCAAGACTGTAACCTCTTCACATTCTGTTGAAATAGTCAATTTACTAGCCTTATCTCACACATTGCTGTTTGAATCTCTAATATGTGGATGACAGTGAACTGCATGATGTAACATTTATGCCATCTGCTGGAAAGAAGACGTATCGCTCTGTTGGCGTTGTTGAGACCAGTGTTTTTCAAAGTGGGGGGCCCCGACCCCCGGGGGCGGCCAGGGGGGGTCACGCAAAGTTTGAGGGAAAGGGGAATTTTTTTAAAGTTACATTTTTTAGATGTTATTAATAACTGCATATCTATCAATCTGTGTCCTTTGATGCCAATCTTTTAATAATTTTTATTTTTTTGTTTTTAAATCACACGACCGCCCTTCAAGCCAATCAGAATCGAGCTGCCGCTACTGAGAGTGAAACTGAGTATCTGCTCAGCTTTTGGAGCGAGTGAATATTTCGCTCTGCAGCTGGAAGAGAGCACGGATGTAGCAAATATTGTTGTTTCTATATATGAATATAAATATGTTTATTGTTAATATTACTGTTTAATATTATATATAAATAGCTTTCAGAAATGCTACAAATATAGTTATATAGTTAATTGTTCATATTACTATTAAATTATATAATATTATAAAGACAGAAATCACTTTAAAAATGCTTTAAAATATGTTTACTGTTGATATTGCTGTTTAATATTGTGTTCAGAATGTTTATAACAGAAGACACCATCAATGTAATGAATGACCAACAAAACATAAATACAAAACAAACATTTGAAGAATAACTGATTATTAATACAAATATATATTAAGAAAACATATTAAGCTGTATGATTCATTTGTCATATTTTCCATCATAATGTACTGTTTGGGAACCCCTGGTTTAGACAACAAAGTGTCTAAACCAGTGAAGCTCTTATTTCATCAACAATCTTTGAGTACAGACACCGTCCTGCAGAGAGCACACAGCCCAACAGCACGTTGTTGGTCTAGCATCACTTACAAAACGTTTGCATTAAGACACTAAGACTAGCTGGTCCCTTGTAAAGGTGAGTCCACCTTAAATGAGCAGTGGGTGGTCAGCAGGTGAAAGGCAGGACACGGGAACTTGGTCCCGAGGAGATGTAACGATTATTAAACAAGAAGTAGTCGAGTCAAGGGGTCGAAGAAATGAACATTTGTGATTATTAGCGAAGTTGCAGGTGGGTGAAACAGGCTTAGGGAGTAACGTATTACATGTAATGGCATTAGGATACAAAATAGACAAATGTATTCCCTTACCAACACAATTGGTCTTTTTAAACGATTACGCCATTTAAATCTTTTGTCACAAACTTTGCAGATCTATTTTTTCTCTCCTGTGTGGACTCTCATGTGTCTCTTTAAACTTCCACTATGTGAAAAAGCTTTCTTACAGACTGAGCAGCTGAATGGTTTATCTCCTGTGTGGATTCTCATGTGTCTTTTTAAATGTCCACTCTGTGAAAAAGCTTTCTTACAGACTGAGCAGCTGAATGGTTTCTCTCCTGTGTGGATTAGCATGTGTCTCTTTAAATGTCCACAAACTAAAAAAGATTTCTTACAGACTGTACAGGTGAATGGTTTATCTCCTGTGTGGACCCTCATGTGTTTCTTTAAATATCTACTCTGTGGAAAAGCTTTCTTACAGACTGAGCAGCTGAATGGTTTCTCTCCTGTGTGGACTCTCATGTGTTCCTTTAAACGTCGACTCTGTGAAAAAGATTTCTTACAGACTGAGCAGCTGAATGGTTTCTTTTCATCACTACGTTGTGGATCACTGACAGATTCATGTCTATTTTTCAGTGAGTTTGAGCCTGAGGCAGGTTCTCTGGTCTCCTTCCAATCAGCACTGTCTTCAGTGTCAGGTTCAGAAGAGTCTCCATTGTCAGGTTCAGAAGAGTCTTCAGTGTGGTCATTAGTCTTTGGTTGCAAACTGCTCTCTGGATCTGAGTTCCTGGCTGGTTCTGGTCCTCGACAGTCATCTCCATCAGCTTCTGTTTCCATGTGTTCAGTTTGTCTTTGATGAGGCTGAGAGGACTGAGGTTTCTCTTCATCATCTTCACTCTTCACAGGGACAGGAGTGAAAGTGGACTTGGTGATATCAGCCTCCTCCAGCTCCTGAAGCTGCTCTCCCTCCTGTTCCTGCTTAATGTGTGGGGGGGGCTCTAGGTCCTCCTGGTCCAGGACTGGTGCTGCACTCCTGCTGGTCAGGGAGAAGCTCTTCTTTAAACCACCACCAGCTGCTGGACGTCTGCAGGAAACAGGAAACACAGTCAGAAGAAACTGTTAAGTGTTAGCATTTAAAATCTCATCACCATTACAATGGGAGACATTTTGCAGCCCTAATGAATGCCTTTGTTTTTATATTTTCACATTATCTTTCTTAGTCCCATCTATTGTGTATTTCTGTTGGCTCAAGTCACCTCATGTAGCCCAGCCCCTTTCCACTTCCAGTTCAAAATGTAAAAGGGTTTACTTTACTGGTGTCACTGTTGGTGATTTATTCAGAGTTCAAAGCACCCTTAACCAGCATGGCTACCACAGCATTCTGCAGTAGCCAGCAAAATATAAATCATATTCTGGATTTGTTAACACTTTTTTGTTAACTAGATAATTCTAGTTAAAGGTGGGGTAGGTAAGTTTGAGAAACCGGCTCGATATACACTTGTTGTTATATTCCATGGAATGCTCTTAACATCCCGATAGCAATGAATATCTGAAGTGCTTTGACAAAAAGTCCATAAACAAATATCATCTGTGGAAGCCGTAGTACTGTAAAAAGCATGACCAATCATCAGCTAAAATAACTGGATGGCCTACCTGCCTGTCCCACCTTTAATGTTTTCTTTTATAATTTTGATGTCTTCAGTTTAAAGTGATGTTTAAAACTCAGTTAATGGGGCTCATTCACTGGACTCTCTCTCGCTCGCTCTCTCGCTCTCTAAGAATAAACATATGTATAACTAGTTTAGCTTGTTCCAGAGGTCGATAAAATAGCTAAGTGTGTTAGGTCTAACTCTTAGTTACTTCGCTCACCGGTCCGTCACAGCGGGTGGAGCTGCAGGATTTCTGCTTCACACACGTTGCATACCGCTATTTTATTGTCCTTTTTGGACACCTTAAAATACTGCCAGACCGGTGAAGACATTTTGGCGAGCTTGTTTTGTCGCGCACAGAGAAAAGTGTTGTGTATTTTACGTCATGCGATCGGCTCTCGCGATCGGCATTTTTAGACAGCCCGATCGATCCCGCAATTTGAATTAATCCAAAGTATTTGTTTTTATTTGCTTTTACACATTTAAAAAGAAAAGGTGAATAAAGAAGCACATTAAAACTAAAGAATCAATGTATGTCACATTTAACCAACTACAGTGGAGTGCGCCAGCTGGGCGTAAACTGGGCGTAACTCTACGTCCGTCGTAGAACCGAAGGTTAAGACCAAACTAAAGTTATGACTAGTGCACCACTTAGACTTAAGCCCTGTATGCGTTGCGCTCGGGTGTAACTTTTACGCCAAGTATGGAGCAGGCGTGAAACGGAAAGACAGACTAGTATCCATAGTAACGTAAAACAGGCAAGAAGGATAATAACGATGGCAGGGCGTCTTGTTTACATGTTTAACAATGAAAGGGCATTAAGAAGAGAAAGAGTCGTCCGTGATCGAACAAACCCACTGGACATCTATTCAGTGAACTGATAGAGAGGTTTCGTTTCGGCAGACAAGCCCTTTTTGATTTAATCGAGGAGATCTCCCCTCAACTCCAGCACGGATCAGACCGAAACGCTGCGCTCTCCCCAACCTTGCAGGTGCTGATTGCGCTCAGATTCTACGCGAACGGGGCCTTTCAAAATACTGTGGGAGACATGATTAATGTTCATCGCACAACTGCATGTCGGGCTATAAGACAAGTTTCATTGGCCCTCCAGCACCACCTTACGAACTATAATCACCTCCCCACACAAGAAGAAGCAGCGAAATCCAGGCAAGATCTTTTGTTAAAATCAGGTATACCTGGTATTGTCGGATGCATCGACGGGACTCATGTTCGCATGTCAGGCCCCCTCTGAACATGAGTATTTGTATGTTAATAGAAAGGGTACCATTCTATAAATGTTCAAATTGTGTGCAACTCGGACATGGGCATTGTCGACCTCGCATCCTGAGAGAGAGCGCCCTTCAACGGTAATTCGAGGCAGGGAGAGTGAATGGTCTTCTTCTCGGAGACAGTGGATACCCTCTGAAGCGCTGGCTAATGACACCTTGTCATCGCAGAGAGAACTGCACAAGAGCGCCGCTATAACCGACAAGCATACCACAAAGGAGGAACATTGTAGAGCGCTGCATTGGAGTGCTCAAACGTAGGTTAGTAATGGCGCGTTTCCACTGCAGGCCTCGCTCAGTTTGGTTAGGCCTTATTAGGCCCGGCTCACTTTAATGCTGTGCTTCCGTTACAGTTTAGGAACTGGGGTAGTTACTATAGTAACGCAGTGTAGGCGGAGCCGTGACGTCATCTTCAATGAGAGCCCCAGAAAAACAAACACGCCGTTAGCTCTTAGCACTCAGAGCTCACAGCTCCTCATATCTGTTCAGAAACTAGACAAAAGTGAAACAAGTACAAACCACAGACTGCCTGTGTCATGGCGAACACAGTCGCTGGTTTATTTATGTCTGTAGGCCATTGCTGTGAGTGTGGACGGTCGGAGCATATATAACGTTAGCTTAGCCAAACTCCATTTGAAAACACGTATTTTAAAAAGGGGTTTTCGCCTGCCGTCTGTCTGCAGACTTGTGAAAGCATGAATTCATGGTTTTTACTAACCGGTATCAGTATGTTGTTTCTTCGGCATCATTTAGAAACGTGTATTACAATTAAATCACGGTCAAATATGCTCATCTTGTTGTAGTTGTAGCCCCCTTGCCAGTGATTCTCTCTAGTTTAGCATACTCAGCCCGACTCAACCCGGTTGTTCCTGGCCCTAGAACCACGATTTAGTCGGGCCAGAAAAAAAGGTGAAAAAGTAGCCCAGGCCAAAACTAGGCCAAGTGGAAACGCAACGGCTCGGCACGCTTAAAGCGAGCTACCCGCTGCAGTGGAGACGCGCCATAAGTAATTTTTATAATATATAAAAGGCCAGCCTTTTAATGTAGATATAGGCTAAATTGTTTTTTGTAGGTTTCACTGCCTCCACAGTGAAATGCGAATGCACCCTGAGCGCGTCTGCGTGATCATTGCTGCCACTGCGGTGCTGCACAACATCTGGGTGAAAAAGAGAATCCCCTTCAAGGAGAATTGGCACTGGAGGCGGATGAGAACCCTGTGGCTCCTGCTGGCATCCGTGAAGATATCGGTGGACGACTTACCCGCAATCATATAATAAACAACCTATAGACCTATATATTGGTAATATGAACGCTGGTTTTTTGCAATTGCATTTCAATAAGCTCCCTTTGTGACCACATATTTTCACTAGGCCTATTTTATTCAAAGAACCACACAAGAACATTAAAGAACAACATTTTGGAGAACTATTAACATGAAATTGAGATCAAAAACAAGTACAACATGATTACAGAACGGTGAACACATTGTCTTCTTCAGTGATTAGTAGCTGATTCTTAAGAATTATTATTCGGACTCTCAATTTGTTCGTGTTCCGCCCTCAATTTGACGGTCTCCACCTCCACGCGAACGATTTCTTTCTCCGTCAGTTCCCGCTGTAGCTCTGACAAATCCCTCTTTCTCTTTCGGGTGGCCATTTGGGATTCCCCTTGAGTCATCGCTGACGCTGTGGGTGAGGGACTTCCCTCTTCTCTGCGGTCCTCTGAGTCTGTAAAATGGTTAATAAAATATATATATAAATATATAAAAGTTACTGTCAGTTACCGTCAGTTGCTATCAACTGCCGCGATTGCTAATTGTTATCTTGCTAGCCGTGATGTCTCATGGGGGTAATATGTATATAGATAATGTAGGGTGATGTTACTCTATTAATGACTTACCACTAGTGACAGCTGACACGTCTGCGTCAACCTCTTCAAATGTTGAGGTTGAGGGCTCTGAGCTGTCGATCCCATTCAACCCGGTGAAAGTGGGGGAATCCTCTCCATAAATAGCGATAATGATTTCGCTGTATGGAGAGGTTTTTGGAGCAGGGCCTCCGCCGGTCGGAGGGTTTTTGAGAACGATGCATCCTTTTTGGCTCTGGATAGTAGGTCCTTCCACTTTTTCCTACACTCTTCCACCGTCCGTATCCCTCCATCACCCAAGTCATTTATCGCACCAGTGATTGACTTCCAGGCTGCCAGTTTGTGTTTGTTTGTCATGGTATTATTATATTTGGCAGGGAGTTTTTATGCTCTGCATATATTTCAATTAATGTTCTAATCTCTCTATCAGTAAAATTGTTTTGTCTCTTCTTTCCGTTATCCATATTCGTTATTCAATTCTTAGCTTGCTCTGAATGGAGGAGTTCGAGTGTTCAATTATATAGACGTGTGTTGCTTGGCAACAATTACTGTTTCGAGTGTATTCACGTGGACGCGCATCTTAAGACCAGGAGCAGCTACGCCCGAGATTAGTCAGGCTTGGTGCACTCGGTGTAAATTCGAATCACTAAATCGGATGTAGCTAAGCCCGACGTTAGAGTTAAGCCCTACTTGTTTACGCCCAGCTGGTGCACTCCACTCCTAGGGCCCACATGCAGGGTCATATTTAAATCAGTACATTAAATGGCATATTATTCAATGTATGTATTTTTATATATTTATTTTGGTAGGTTTGCTCTTCCGTAATACATTTTAATTATTATAATAAAGTACATGTGTCTAATAATACTTACATACTTTTACTTAAATAAGATATGAATGCAGTACTTTAACTGGTAATGGAGTATTTCCACAGTGTGGTGTTTGTACTTTTACTTCAGGATCTACTACCTGCAGCAAGTGCTGATAAAGGGTCTAAAGTGTTATTCATGTGATAATAAAGTGCTACTGAAGAGTGTAAAGTGTTAATGAAGGGTAAAGGGAACAGACCTGCTCTGTGTATCCGAAGCTGAGGCTGTGAAACAGCGTCCAGTAGTTTCTGGAGTCTCTTGTTCTCCTCTTTGGAAAGAAACAGCTCCTCCTCGAGCTCTGCTATCGTTTGTTCAAACAGAGCAAATGTCTCTTCATTAGCAGCAGTGAGTCGCTGCTTCTTCAACGACAGCAGCATTTGGACTTTACTCATGTTTCCTAGATCACCTTTTCCTGCAGACTCCGTTAAACACACCGTTTCTCTCTGCATCAAACTCTCAATCTGACTAGTGTTGCTAACGTGTTTCCAGCTAGCATGCTAAGCTAGCTCCTATAGTCCGAGGTAAACGCTCCAGAAAAAAGAGCACACAGTCCATTCGGAGGTTTATCCAGACACACAGATGATGGATCAGTAGAGCTGGAGCTCACACACACTTTCTCAGGAACACAGAGAGAGAACCGTAGCAACGAGAAGCCACGTGGATCCAGGTTCTACTTCTTCTACTTCTTCTACTCTCGGTTTTTTGGTGGATTGCAAACAGCTTTAAGGTGCATACCGCCACCTACTGTACAAGAGAGTGTATCACCATATCATCCAATAACACATATGGAATTATGCCATTGTGTTGTTTTAAATTCTTCCAATCAATCCTGTTCCATTCAAATACTTAAGAATGGCCTTCCTGCCTCTTTTACCCCCTCACCTTCTGTTCCCAGTGTCTCCATCAGGCTCCACTCCCTTCCTGGTAGCTCTGACCCCCTTTAAAATGTTACACATCTTTCTGACATTATTCGTGTGAAACAACTTTTAAATCTGATTCTTACTTTCAGAGATATTAAACATTGCTCAGACCTTGTTTTAGAGGTTTTCTTCAGATGTTAACATTAGGGCGTGATGTCACAGCTAGAGGCTAAGAAATCTTGAAATTTGCCTTCATATATTTTTTTAAACTGCCATAATTCCCAAACCCTACATTCCTGAGACATCATTTATCATGACAAACGTAGGGAAACATCTCGTAGCTTGAAAAAAGACAAATAATTAAGCAATAATAATTAAACAAAATGCCTCTTGAGGGCATGAAGTGACAAACACTTTCAACATGCCTCCATTAAAGCCCATTGTAATGTCAGGCTGATATTTCCTCACGGCAGCAGCCGCACACCTTTAGTTAAACTGCCAAAAAGGCCACATTATTAATGAATCATCAGACTACATTAATATTTTAATAGTAAAACAATAAAAGCAATGAATGATAACACTTTACTTTATTCAACATAAAAACAAATGAACCTTAATAAGATATGGATATTAAGAAGGCCTTCAAAAATGATACTGATGTATTGATGAAAGGCCGGCTTTTTTTAAGTTTGCTTCCCGAATAATGTAGAATCTCGCAAATATGCAAAAAACTACATAGTATTTGGAATACATGCAAAAAAAGACATACTGTAGCATAGCATGTACAAACTTCGCACACAAACAGCATAATATAGTACGTTGAATGCAGGCAAGAAAACACAAAATACTTTAGTCCGTCAGAAATATGAAAAACAACATGTCCAAGAAATCTGTTGAAAATATGTAATAAAATATATTGGTTTTATTTCCTCTTGTGCTTCAGAAGTTTCAACATTTTGAGTGTTTTGAAACATGAGACATACTTTGCTGGTGTTCATCAGATATCTCATTTGAGGGAACATGTGCGATGGTGCTGCTCGGTTGCCTCCCAGTTTCAGAAAGCCATTGCTTGACATCGTCGATAAATCCATTATTGTATGTCAGTGTCTTGGCAAACCATACATTTTGTGTTTCCTGTTTGTCTGCAGGAAGAAGAGGAATTACAGACTTGTGTAACAGGGTGGTTTCTTTAACCAGTTGATTTCAATGCTCAAGTTGAGTTTGTGTTTGTGAGGCGTTGTCATCCCTTTGCATGAGATCCTTCATTGTTTTAATCACACTTTTCATTTTGTGAACCTTTGATTGACGTTCCTTTTGGAGCTTTTCCATTTTATTTACCAAAGCCTTGGCAGTGAGTCTCTTTTGTTCATCCATTTTTGCCACATTGACATCTGAGTTTGATCCACTTATTGACATATCCCTTTAATGTTTTAATGAATGAAAAACAAATGCTCCAATCCACACAACCTCTAGCGGCACAAACAAACACACATAAGCAACAAGTCAGTCCCCAATGGACACGCAGCAGTAACTTATTCACACTGTGTTCTAACAAACATTTACACAGCATGAATGAAGAAGTTACATACCGCTCACTCCTGATAATGTGTGGAAATCATTTCAACTTGAATGATACACAAAATAATTTACAGTTTTAAGAATGTCTAATATTTGAATAAGAATTTCAACAAACTTATTATTTGTTTTTTACAGTATTTTTATAACAGAGAATTTATTGGAAATTCTAAGTTTGTAATAAAAATCTGAAGTTTTTATACATTTGATACAGTTTCTGAAACAAAAATATTAACTTTGCACAACTTTCACTTAATGGAATTCTTTGTATGTGGAACTCAAAGTTAGAAGTTTTTAAACATATGAAAGATACATTTTCCAAACCAAAGATAATTATTATTAAATGTTAGACGCTTTTATCCAATGCAACTTAAATACTCAATACTGTGGGCAATCCCCACAGAAGCGGTTCTGGGGTGAAGTGTCCCAGGGACACAGCGACGTGCAGACTGCAGTGGGGTTTGAACCTGTGACCTTCATAAAAATGGAATTATGGATTATAAATGAAATATTTTTTTTATACAGAGACGTTAAAAACTTATGGATTAACCGATTCAGCCGCGTTTTTTCTCGTTTTAATGCCATTGAACACGTCTTTTGATCAGATTGACAGCTACGATGAGACGATCTCCCTAGAAGCTCCGTAAAGGTACGTGTTGTGATGTCTGTGTTTGCTTCCCCTGTCGCGAGTTCGGATCATTCAGTGATGATACTATATACCTAAATAATCTGTGGAACCTCAGTTTTAATCGGATATCTTGTATGTGTAGCTACGATAAGTAATAAGGGTATCTTTATCTTGAGTTCTGTGCCAATGTCTGTTAGCATTTTTCGCTAAGGAGTCATTTAGATGCTTCTTATGAGACTTCTGTTTTGTTTTGGTAAAAATGGTTTGTATCGTCAGTTAGCTGAGATTATTTCCGTTAATCTGGTATAACACATTAATAGGTTCTTAAATATTAAGATCCCCTGAGACACAGTGTCGTAAAAAAAAAAAACAGGGTCCCCGCCGACGGGGACCTTGGGGTTTCACAGGTCAAACTTATTTGCTTCTTTCAAGTTTTTTAAATACTTTCTTTAAATTAGGGATTGTTTTTAAGTCACCAAATGGATTATTATTGAAGCTCATTGTTTGTGTGCTGTGGATAAATAATTAAAATATAACCATTACATTAATATCAACTAAGGTATAGGTTTTATAATTATTTTGTTTTTGGCTTTCGAACAGGTGAACGAAAAAGTATAGAAATTCTAAACATACCACTCCACTACAATTATTGGACAGACAAAAAGCCAAACCTTTATTTTGAATTAGTTAAACATAATAACAATTACAACAGTAGTAAAAGGGTATAACAAAATAAGGATAATAACACTCTTAACCTCTTAAGCCCGAGGGTCCCCCGAGTGGACCCCTCCCACCGTTTTTTTACGAGACTATGTCTCAGGGCTTCTTAACATTTCTGAAACTATTAATGTTCCATACCCGTTTAACGGTAAGAAACTCAGCTAACTGACAATGTGAACCATTTTTAGCTAAGAGAAACACAAGAGTAATACCAAGCCTTTGAATTAGCATGGAGTGAAAAATGCCAACTAATGCTAACGGACTTTTGCACAGCACTCACGGTAGAAATGCCCTTATTACTTATCCTAACTGCACAAACAAGATATCCGATTAAAGCTGAGACTCCACAGATTCCACACATGTAATGTCATCACTGTAAGACCCCGAATTCCTGGAGCTATCAGCCAGAAAAGAGAAAGTAAACAACATCCGGTTTCAAAAATATTACAATAATTACGTCTTACCTTTTTTGATTTGTGATCAAAAGTTGTGTTCACCGGAATAAAAACGCCGCTCAAGATTAATCCAATGTCTTTGTGTCACGTAGAAATGTTGACTGATAATCCATCATCATATTTATGGCAATATACTGGGTATAAAGTTTTGCCGTCCAGGCGTGCACTTTCAGATATGCTTTGTTTGCTTCTCTATTACGTCCGCTATGGTAATGTTTACGTGGATTTGGGAACTGCCCATCGATTCTATTGGTTCTGATGGTTAAGAAAAAGGTGTAAAATCACACGAATCGACCAATGGGTTCCAGAGATATAGTCCTGCGTAAAGTATAAAGAATGCCAGCCAGTTTAAGTACATTACCCAGCCGACTTCATTTATTGTTTACTACGGAAGGAAGCAAGAAGCAGGAATTGCAGGACCCACAGCGCACGGAGCACAGAGCGGACAGCAGATAACGGAATTGCAGTTTGTTGGATGTGGAGCTAGGATAAGTAATAAGGGAGCTAGGAGTGATTTTCGGTGCAGTAATAGGTTAGCATTTTTCGCTCGGGGCTAATTCAGAGGCTCACTGTTAGCATAGTGTTTTTTTTTTTTGAAAAAATGAAAAAGATCAGTTAAATGAGTTTTTTCCCGTTATATGGATATAAAATATTCATAGTTTATTAAATATTAAGGTTCCTTAGACGTTGTTTCCTGCAAATGACGCGATTTCGGGTCCGTGATGCCTAAGGGGATAACAGAGTATGTTTTATTTATTTATTTATTTTCACAACAGTTGTATTTGGATGGAATGAATACCTATAGTGATAATTCAAAGTAATACAATGATTTTTACAGTGAAAAGGTTCAAATGGAACTGATGGTTCCCAAATTACCCAGAGGTGAGTCCGCCTGGACTTTATTTTTCTAAATCTGTCTAAAAAGGTCAAATTTCACTTGTTTTGCATCAATCCTGATACAGGGTACTTATTATATGTTATAGTTTGGATTCCTAAAGCTTTTAGTCTACTAACCCATCATTCAAGGGTGGTTTCACTATAAGTAATGGTTTTTTTTAGGCTGACATTAGAATTTACATGTTTTTACTATGTTCCATCTGAATTTATTTTAAAATATAAACATTGATTCTGACACTTCTACATCCAACTCACAGATGTAACCTTGCTTTGAGAGAAAAGATGATTCATTTACCCCTTTTAGAAGTGAAGATATAGTCTTTGTTGTGTTAGTGGCATTTTCGAGCCTGAAACCTGAAAAACAGGCTCAGGGCTTAAGAGGTTAAATAGAAGATAACAATTACTATATACAATGTATACATAAGATATATATATATATACACATAACTATACAACTTTAAACCAAACTACATAATTAAGGGTCAATGCCTATGGGGGCGGATATACTTTTCACTTTTTGTTTCTCATGTCCTTCAGCCACTGCTCCTTTGGCAGTAAACAACTCCCTTGTACTGGCTGTGTCCAGTTTCCGCTGTGCGAAACTTCCCACACTTTTTGCACGTGTTGTGCATAACCATGCGGGTCAGCTTTCGGGGGGTTGGAGCAGGAATAGGAGCAGAAGCAGGAGCAGGAAGAACAGAGGAGAGGCTGGCGTTCAGAGCATGTGGAGCAGCGACCTGGACCGGCACCAGTGAGGTCACTGGATTAAACATCCAGGAGCAATGGCCCAAAGGTGAAGCAGGGAAGAGCTGTCGGTGCAGCACCATCTGAGGGGCAGAGGGTGGAGCAGGGAATAGCTGCAGCACCATCTGAGGGCCAGAGGGTGGAGCAGGGAATAGCTGCAGGCACCATCTGAGGGCCAGAGGGTGGAGCAGGGAATAGCTGCAGCACCTTCTGAGGGCCAGAGGGTGGAGCAGGGAATAGCTGCATCACCTTCTGAGGGCCAGAGGGTGGAGCAGGGAATAGCTGCAGCACCATCTGAGGGCCAGAGGGTGGAGCAGGGAATAGCTGCATCACCATCTGAGGGCCAGAGGGTGGAGCAGGGAATAGCTGCATCACCTTCTGAGGGCCAGAGGGTGGAGCAGGGAATAGCTGCATCACCTTCTGAGGGCCAGAGGGTGGAGCAGGGAATAGCTGCAGCACCATCTGAGGGCCAGAGGGTGGAGCAGGGAATAGCTGCATCACCATCTGAGGGCCAGAGGTGGAGCAGGGAATAGCTGCAGCACCATCTGAGGGCCAGAGGGTGGAGCAGGGAATAGCTGCCGCTGCAGCACCATCTGAGGACCAGAGGGTGGAGCAGGGAATAGCTGCATCACCTTCTGAGGGCCAGAGGGTGGAGCAGGGAATAGCTGCAGCACCATCTGAGGGCCAGAGGGTGGAGCAGGGAATAGCTGCATCACCTTCTGAGGGCCAGAGGGTGGAGCAGGGAATAGCTGCAGCACCATCTGAGGGCCAGAGGGTGGAGCAGGGAATAGCTGCAGCACCATCTGAGAGCCAGAGGGTGGAGCAGGGAATAGCTGCAGCACCATCTGAGAGCCAGAGGGTGGAGCAGGGAATAGCTGCAGCACCATCTGAAGGCCAGAGGGTGGAGCAGGGAATAGCTGCAGCACCATCTGAGAGCCAGAGGGTGGAGCAGGGAATAGCTGCAGCACCATCTGAGAGCCAGAGGGTGGAGCAGGGAATAGCTGCAGCACCATCTGAGGGCCAGAGGGTGGAGCAGGGAATAGCTGCAGCACCATCTGAGGGCCAGAGGGTGGAGCAGGGAATAGCTACAGCACCATCTGAGGGCCAGAGGGTGGAGCAGGGAATAGCTGCAGCACCATCTGAGGGCCAGAGGGTGAAGCAGGGAAGAGCTGTCGCTGCAGCACCATCTGAGGGCCAGAGGGTGAAGCAGGGAAGAGCTGCCGCTGCAGCACCATCTGAGGGCCAGAGGGTGGAGCAGGGAATAGCTGCAGCACCATCTGAGAGCCAGAGGGTGGAGCAGGGAATAGCTGCAGCACCATCTGAGGGCCAGAGGGTGAAGCAGGGAATAGCTGCCGCTGCAGCACCATCTGAGGGCCAGAGGGTGGAGCAGGGAATAGCTGCAGCACCATCTGAGGGCCAGAGGGTGGAGCAGGGAATAGCTGCAGCACCATCTGAGAGCCAGAGGGTGGAGCAGGGAATAGCTGCAGCACCATCTGAGGGCCAGAGGGTGGAGCAGGGAATAGCTGCAGCACCATCTGAGGGCCAGAGGGTGGAGCAGGGAATAGCTGCAGCACCATCTGAGGGCCAGAGGGTGAAGCAGGGAATAGCTGCCGCTGCAGCACCATCTGAGGGCCAGAGGGTGGAGCAGGGAATAGCTGCAGCACCATCTGAGGGCCAGAGGGTGGAGCAGGGAATAGCTGCAGCACCATCTGAGGGCCAGAGGGTGGAGCAGGGAAGAGCTGTCGCTGCAGCACCATCTGAGGGCCAGAGGGTGAAGCAGGGAAGAGCTGCCGCTGCAGCACCATCTGAGGGCCAGAGGGTGGAGCAGGGAATAGCTGCAGCACCATCTGAGAGCCAGAGGGTGGAGCAGGGAATAGCTGCAGCACCATCTGAGGGCCAGAGGGTGAAGCAGGGAATAGCTGCCGCTGCAGCACCATCTGAGGGCCAGAGGGTGGAGCAGGGAATAGCTGCAGCACCATCTGAGGGCCAGAGGGTGGAGCAGGGAATAGCTGCAGCACCATCTGAGGGCCAGAGGGTGGAGCAGGGAATAGCTGCAGCACCATCTGAGGGCCAGAGGGTGGAGCAGGGAATAGCTGCAGCACCATGTTTATATATATATATATGTTAATATAGCAAGATAGGTCCACTTTAAAACTCGGAGGAAATAACTTGTAAGAAGGAATAGGTAACTCAAAATGAGGAGGAAGTACCTCAAACTAAACTTCCATGATCCCGTGCGTTGTCGTCCGATACAGAGGCGCGGGAAGGTATTTTGAGTGGGGGTGCTGAGGTGCTGGACTCCAGTGAACACTATTACGGGCACTATAGAGCACGCACAAAAGCACTCCCCACACGCAAACACACAGTACACCCGCGACTGTTACAATGAAGGCTCGATAATCAGCTCACGGCATATAGGCAGGGGTAAAACTGCGGTCAAGCCAGCCTCCACTCGGGAAAACTTGGTCAAGCCAGCCGGCACGTGATATTGCTGTGCGCGAATATCCTATGCATTACGGTAGAATCCTGGAAACACTGCCTCTGTGTTTAGATGAGAATAAAACAAAAACTGTCCAGTATCAAAGACTCATTTCACTTCAGGGTCATAGCAGGACATCTCATCTAGTCACTTAGAAAACAATCAGGACATTCTGATGTCTCATCTAAAAACAGGGATGATAGCTCTTATATGAGACTTCAAAGTGACTAGATGGGGTGTCCTGCTATCACCCTGGAGTGAGATGAGTATTTGATACTGGACAGTTTTTGTTTTATTCTCATCTAAACACAGAGGCAGTGTTTCCAGGATTCTACCGTAATGCATAGGATATTGGCGCACCGCAATATCACGTGCGGGCTGGTTTGACCAAATTAGATTAGAGAGATTAGACGGACCTTTATTAATCCCCGTGGGGAAATTCAGCAGTAGGAAGCAGCAACAGGGTAAACGTGAAAAAAACAGGACAGTAAAGATTCACACAGGTCAAAATAGAGGCAAGATCAAAAATAGGATCAATAATAAAGCAAAATGGTAATGACAACAATAACCAGAGACTATGGAACGGGGGATAAGAGAAAATAAGAGTAAGATAACTGAGAGCATATATACACATTTGGTCATCCGAGCTATGAGGTACTAAAAGTTAAAGTGACAAGTGAAAAGTAGGATGGATCTGTACATATGACATATATATATATATATATATATATATACATATCTAAATATTTATCTACTAATAATAATAATAATATAGTATAATTTATTACTGTGGGTTGTGCAGACAGTATTTATTTTGTTTACATTATTGCATTAATATAAAAATATTATTTTACCAACAATGTGGAATTTATTGGCTACATATTACACAGATTATACACAGCGGGAGCAGCAATAACCGTCAAATAATAATTCAGACAGGGGAGCTCCGCACCCCCTGCCTGCAGCTAGGGGGTGCTGCAGCGCCCTCAGCACCCCCCTTCCCACGCCCATGCTGGGAACAGAAGGTGAGGGGGTCAGAGAGGCAGGAAGGGAGTGGAGCCTGATGGAGACACTGGGAACAGAAGGTGAGGGGGTCAGAGAGGCAGGAAGGCCATTCTTAAGTATTTGAGTGGAACAGGATTTATTGGAAGAATTTAAAACAACGCAATGGCATAATTCCACAAGTGGTGATAGGATGATATGGTGATACACTCTCTTGTACAGAAGGTGGCGGTATGCACCTTAAAGCTGTTTGCAATCCGCCAAAAACTGAGAGAAGAAGAAGAAGAAGAAGAAGAACCTGGATCCACGTGGCGTCTCGTCGCTACGGTTCTCTCTCTGTGTTCCTGAGAAAGTGTGTGTGAGCTCCAGCTCTACTGATCCATCATCTGTGTGTCTGGATAAACCTCCGAATGGACTGTGTGCTCTTTTTTCTGGAGCGTTTACCTCGGACTATAGGAGCTAGCTTAGCATGCTAGCTGGAAACACGTTAGCAACACGAGTCAGATTGAGAGTTTGATGCAGAGAGAAACGGTGTGTTTAACGGAGTCTGCAGGAAAAGGTGATCTAGGAAACATGAGTAAAGTCCAAATGCTGCTGTCGTTGAAGAAGCAGCGACTCACTGCTGCTAATGAAGAGACATTTGCTCTGTTTGAACAAACGATAGCAGAGCTCGAGGAGGAGCTGTCTCTTTCCAAAGAGGAGAACAAGAGACTCCAGAAACTACTGGACGCTGTTTCACAGCCTCAGCTTCGGATACACAGAGCAGGTCTGTTCCCTTTACCCTTCATTAACACTTTACACTCTTCAGTAGCACTTTATTATCTCATTAATAACACTTTAGACCCTTTATCAGCACTTGCAGCAGGTAGCAGATCCTGAAGTAAAAGTACAAACACCACACTGTGAAAATACTCCATTCAAGTCAATTCAAAACCTTTATTTATCAGGTAAAATCCCATTGAGATCAATGATCTCTTTTTCAAGGGAGACCTGCAGCAGTAGGTTCTCCACAAGAAGACATAAAAACATAAACAACAAAAGGACATCATACAGCAAAATGTACAGGGATTATAATTTACATATCTTACCACATGTACAGGTACCAACAGCATCTGATTGAGTAGCATCCAACCGAGCTTTAAAAACATGTAGAGGTACTAGCTTGGTAATTTTCCATTCTTTTTGCAGACTGTTCCAAGTTAGTGGAGCTGCACATCTAAAAGCTTTCTTCCCTAAGACAGTCCTAGCACTTGGCTCATTTAATAAAACCACAGCATGCGATCTCAGGCAATAAGTACTTTCAATTCTCAGAGAGATCAGGGAGCAGATATAAGATGGTAGTTTATCCAACATGGCTTTGTAAATGAAAAAGTACCAGTGACTGAGCCTCCGTACAGTAAGTGATGGCATAACCGCCTTGGTATACAGGGTACAGTGATGCGTAAGTGCTTTACAATTAGTCACAAATCTCAGTGCGCTGGGATACGCAGCATCTAACTTGCTCAGGTAATTGGCAGGTGCATTCATATATAACAGAGCACCATAGTCCAGCACAGGTCAAAAGGTCACAGAGCCTTTTCCTCAAGCGAGAAACAGGACTTGTTCCTGTAGAAGAACCCTAGCCTAACCCTCAGCTTTTTAAGCAGGTTATTTACATGCAATTTAAAAGTGAGACAATCATCAAGCCAGATACCCAGGTATTTGTAACCGGTAACCACTTCAAGTTGTATTCCTTGCATGGTTACAATATCCAAAGCAGTCTCCGGTGTATTTTTAGCTTTAGCTTTAGAAAAGAGCTTTACCTTGGTTTTATCCACATTTTAAAAGAAGCTTAAGCTCAGCTGCATATGTTGGCAATGTTCTTAATGTCTACAGAGAGCCCCGGCCACCAAACTGATGCATTCGCCCTTCCTCTGCATTTTGAGAGCCCCTGGTGTCCCTCATGTATTTTCTGCAAAGTGTCTGCTCTCAGTGACCCCGGAACCATGATCCTGTTTCCTCGTATGACTAAGCCATCAGCTTCCGATAGCTCATTTTTCACTTTGGTGTAGCCCCTGATGTTCAGTGGAACATTACTGCTGTATTCAGGCCGTCCGGCCCTAACCAGCTTGATGACAGCCTGAAGCTCACAGTCAGCTGCTGTCTCTTTTCTGATATCCTCCATTCTCGTTGGAGATGCTGGGATGCCCTGTATCACTGTGGCTACATAGCATGCCACATCTTCTTGAGTGTCAGTCTCTTCCTTTGTGTGTGTCTGTGGGCTTCGGGACAGTGTGTCGGCAACAACAAGGGTCTTCCCAGGCATGTGCTCTGCTAAAGGTTTGTACCTCATGAGCCTCATTAGTAGACGCTGACATCTCAAGGGGACGTTATCTAGGCTTTGTTTGTTGATCAGTGGCACTAATGGTTTGTGGTCGGTCTCCAGCCTGAATTGATCCAAGCCACATAGATACTTGTCAAACTTCTCACAGGCCCATGCGCTAGCCAAGCACTCCTTTTCCATCTGGGCATGGCGTGATAGGACCCCCCCCCCAGGCCATAGCTACTGGCATCAGCAGACACCGCTGTGGCTTTAGCCACATCATAGAAGACAAGAACAGGTGCTGTGGTCAGCATTGTCTTAATGTTCTCAAAAGCTGACTGCTGTGAGTGACCCCAGGTCCAGATGTTCCTGCTCTTCAGAAGCTCGTACAGTGGTTGACCTATTGTGGAAAGGTTTGGAACGTACCTACCCAGGTAGTTCACCATGCCCAGGACTCTTTTCAGCTCATGGACGTTTCCTGGTGGAGCCAGCTGATGTATGGCTTCAACTTTATCAGGGTCGGGCCTGACTCCTGACTGGTCGATGAGATGTCCCAGAAAGCGTAGCTGGCTTTGTCTGAGGGAGCATTTATCTTTATTAAGTTTTAAGCCTACTGACTCAACACGCTGTAGTACCTTCTCGAGTCTGGCGTCGTGCTGTTCTGTCGATGTCCCATAGACCAGGATATCGTCCATGAATACTTCAACGCCTTCCAGCCCCTGCAGAGTCTGGCATTTTCCGCTGGAAGATTTCAGGCGCACTGGAAAAGGTAACCTTTTGAAACAGTACCTGCCAAACGGTGTTATAAAGGTTGTTAATTTACAGCTGACTGGGTGCAGTGGGATTTGCCAGAACCCACTTGCAGCGTCGAGAGAGGAAAACACAGTTGCACCACTTAGCTTTGCAGTTATTTCATCAGAGGTTGGAAAGATATAGCGCTCTCTTTTTACTGACTCATTTAGTCTTTCCAGGTCCACACAGATCCTGGCTTTGCCTGTGGTTTTCTTTAGAACGGGCACCATAGGAGCACACCATTCAGTTGGCTGTGTTACCTTCTCGATGACACCGTTCTTCTCCATCTTCTGCAGTTCCTCTTTTACCATCTGTAACATTGGGAAGGGCACACGACGTGCTGTATGCACTGCATATGGTTGCGCCCCATCCTTTAATTGGATTTTAACAGGTTCAGTTTTTAGTGTGCCGTGCTCACCAGAGGCTTGAAGGTGTTCACTGGTAGTGAATTGCACTTCATCAACACGCCTCACCAGGTTCATCTCCACTGACAAATCCCGGCTGAGTAGGTTATTGACACTCTGGCCACGGACTACATAATTATGCAGAAGCTTCAAAGTTGTATTTATCATCTGAATTTGCCGAAACAAGTTTAATATTCTGAAAGCCAAAAGTTTGTTTATTTGAAAACAGATGAAAACAAACTGTCTTTTATATCAAATTGAAGTATTATACAAGTAAAACTACATTTTGCTTTAATGCCATGTAATTGTAGAATGAACACAGTCTTCCTTTGAAGATGTCTAAGTCAGGTGTCTTGAGTAGTCAGCATTACCTACAAATCATTGTACACATTTGTAAATATTATTTTCCACTTGTTACCATTGAGTCTATTTTTATGCAGCTCTGCCTGATTTTGTGGCTACAATTCAGACTACTACGCTACCAGAGGTGGAATAAGTACTCAGATCTTGTAGTGAAATTATAAGTACTCAGATCTTGTACTTGAGTAAAAGTAGAAGTACTCAGATCTTGTACTTGAGTAAAAGTAGAAGTACCAGAGTGTAGGAATACTCTGTCACAGTAAAGGTCCTGCAATGATAATGATTGATCATGAAAGTGTTCTCAAAGCTGGTGAAGGAGCAGCTAGTCTGACTGGCTTTGTAGACTGCAGGGTAGCTGGTGAAGGTGCAGCTAGTCTGAATGGCTTTGTAGACTGCAGGGTAGCTGGTGAAGGTGCAGCTAGTTTGAATGGCTTTGTAGACTGCAGGGTAGCTGGTGAAGGTGCAGCTCGTCTGAATGGCTTTGTAGACTGCAGGGTAGCTGGTGAAGGTGCAGCTAGTTTGAATGGCTTTGTAGACTGCAGGGTAGCTGGTGAAGGTGCAGCTAGTCTGAATGGCTTTGTAGACTGCAGGGTAGCTGGTGAAGGTGCAGCTAGTCTGAATGGCTTTGTAGACTGCAGGGTAGCTGGTGGATTACTCCAGGTGGAACTAAAGTCTGATTTAACACTTGCTTATATTTCACATCATTCATCCACATCTGTGAAGTAACTAAAGGTATTAAATACATGTAGTGGAGCAAAAGTACACCATGTACCTCTGATTATGTTAACCTAAAAGTACCTCAAAAATTGTAATCAATAATGTATTGAAAAGTTATTTGGCTGATTGTTTTATATTGGCTCAGCCAGGTTATATGGGAGGCCTAGTCTACGTACAGATCACTAATTTTGAAATATTAAACTTAGTTTTCTTTTCGTTAATTGTTCATCCTCGAAGGCTATCACGAAACACACATTTGGTTGTTTATAGCATAAAGAACATCTGATGTAATGTGAGGTAGGGAAATAATCATTTGAGTATGTGTATATAAATATGTAATTTACAACAGCTGTAAGATGCTTGAAAAGCTGGAAAATGCACCTTGAAAATGATTGAAAAGTGCTTGAATTTAACTTTGGAAAAGGCGTAAGAACCCTGATTAAAGCGTCCCAGACACAACAGTTCACCTCCTGGGCTGTCTAATGGGATGTCAGCTGGTTTCAGTGTTTTTGGTGGAGTGAGTGTGTGAAATGCATCCTCACATAAGACGCTGACATCAGCTCCTGTGTCAATTTTAAATCCCATTGGAGTAGAATCCACCTGGAGCTGTACTGTCCACTGCTCTTTCTCATCTGCACTGCACACTGAGCCTAAGAAATAATGGGTCTGCTCAGCCTGTACAGTCCCTGTGACCTCATTCACTGATCTAGTGCTGTTTCGGCACACTCTGGCCCAATGTCCTATTTTATTGCACTTGTGGCATGTAGCTTTAGCTGCAGGACACCCTTCTTCCTTGCTATGCTGTGATTTACCACATTTCCTTTCACTTCCCCCCCATTTCCTGAATCTCACCTCCTGTACCGATCCCACTGTGTCTTCCTGCAGACTCACTTGTGCTGCGACCTCCTCTGACTGCCTGATGGTCCGTATCGCTAGTGTTCGGTCAGCTGCAGCCTGCGCGAGAGCTCTCTGTCTCGTATCCCGACAACAATTCGGTCGCGGATATTCTCATCTCGGCTTACGCCAAACTCACAGTGTTCAGATAGATCATACAGGGCTCGGATGAAACCCTCTGCCTTCTCCCCTGGCCGCTGGACCCGCTGGTGGAAACATGCCCTCTCGTGGATAACGTTCCTCCTCGGGAAAAAGTACTCGTTGAACTTTCCCACCACAACGGCAAAGTCATCGCCGTCATCTTCTTCGGCAAAAGTTAAATTGAATTGAATATGTTTTCTGCCTCGTTGCCCATGGCATAAATCAGGCAGCTCACCTGCACTCTCCCGTTGCCTCCATTCTGGCCATTCAGTCGGCTTATCAAACGGAAAGCTTGCTGGGGGATTAAACTTGGCCATTCCGCCGTCTATATTCCTCTACTTTGTGTTTAATTCCTGTGACTCACCGGTCACTTCTGACACCATGTAGAATGATGGAGGGTCGAGTATCTTTCACGGCTCAGGTTTATTGTACAGTAAGTGAAGGACATTACAGTAGGCAGCAACCACACAACTCACGGGCTTAATACATGACACTTTTCTCAGTGCGCGGCAAAACAAGCTCGCCAAAATGGCTTCACCAGTCTGGCAGTATAATTATGTTGGACTAAGCGTGCCCTGTCGCCCAAACTCAATTTGGTGTGTCCTGCACCGTCGGCCATGACACGCCTAATTTGGCCTTTCATGGCCGACGCACGGCCGATTCAACATGTTGAATCGGCCGTGCGTCGGCCACAGGCAGTCGGACAAAGAAATCACTCTGGTTGGCTGTTCAGCTAGCGAATCAGTGCATGAGAAGCGAAACAGTTGCTTGAGAATGTCTTCCACAAGCAACACTCAATGGCTGATAGCTCCAGTACCCCACGAAACATGTTTTCGATTGGACGAGAGTGAAAATGGAACGCACACGCTATTTGTTGTTTGTTTATATCACGTAATCGGTTCTTCTTCTCTGTCTTCCAGTTGTTGCCTCTTTTTGAATGACGAATACACACTACCGCCGCCTGCTGGTAAGGAGTTATTGCCACTCACGCATGCGCAGTTCGTAAGTGCTCGGCTGAAGTCTTTGCGGTGTGTTCCAGTGCAACACATGGCCAAGACGCAGGAGAACACGGCGACGCAACAGTCGGCGTCAGCGAGTTCTCTGGTGGCTGCTTGGTGTGTCAGGGCCATAAGGTGTCCGAAAAGGACAATAAAAGAGCGGTATGCAACGTGTGTGAAGCAGAAATCCTGCAGCTCCACCCGCTGTGACGGACCGGTGAGCGGAGCGAACCACTCACTAAGAGTTAGACCTAACACACTTGATCTACCTCTGGAACAAGCTAAATCAGTTATACATTTGTTTATTCTTCACTGTCGGGTCACTCATTACTGGATCAGTGAGCTGCATGAGATACTGACAGGCTGTCAGGAGAGTGGGAGAGGGAAGGAGAGGGAGGAAAAGAGAGCGCCTCCGCTCATTTCTCCCGTGTTATTATCCACAGTTAATGTAAACTTGAATAATGTACTTCATTTGAATGTAATAATTATGTTGGTTGTCGTTTGTGGAAGCTCCAGTGAATGAGCATTAACTGAGTTTTAAACATCACTTTAAATGGAAGATCCCCATAGGCCCCGCCCACTCGATCTGATCGGCGATCGGTATAGGCCGATGCTGATTCCGGCGATCGGCCCCAAAATTGGCGATCGGAACATCCCTAATAAATATGTTCAATAATAAATTAAACACATCTAAAATGTTACTTGATAAAGAATAGGGGAACTAGTACAAAGGTAATTAAAACATTAATATAAATTAATGTAAAATCTCATCAATCAATCAATTATTGCCAACATGTATTTATAATATATTCTGTGTGTGTGTGTATATATATATATATATATATATATATATATATATATATATAACCACTCCCGCAGAAATGGACTTTTTGTCAAAGCACTTCAGATATTCATTGCTATCGGGATGTTAAGAGCATTCCATGGAATATAACAAAGTGTATCTCGAGCCGGTTTCTCAAACTTACCTACCCCACCTTTAACTAGAATTATCTAGTTAACAAAAAGGTGTTAACAAATCCAGAATATGATTTATATTTTGCTGGCTACTGCAGAATGCTGTGGTAGCCATGCTGGTTAAGGGTGCCTTGAACTCTGAATAAATCACCAACAGTGACACCAGTAAACCCCTCCCCACCATCTCACCCCCTCCTCTATGCTTCACGGTGGGAACCACTCATGCAGAAACCATCCGCTCACCTTCTCTGCGTCTCACAAAGACACGGAGGTTGGAACCAAAAATCTGTCATTTGGACCCATCAGACCAAAGTACAGATTTCCACTGTCTAATGTCCAATCCTTGTGTTTCTTGGCCCAAACAATTCTCTTCTTCTTGTTGTTCATCCTCAGTAGTGGATCTTTGCAGCAATTGGACCTTGAAGGCCTGATTCACGCAGTCTCCTCTGAACAGTGGATGTTGAGATTGTCTGCTACTTGAGCTCTGTGATCATTTATGTGGGCTCTAATCTGAGGTGCTTTAATTTGCGGTCTCTGAGGCTGGTAACTCTGATGTGTTTATCCTCTGAGCAGAGGTAACTCTTGCTCTTCCTTTCCCGGGGGGGTCCTCATGAGAGCCAGTCTCATCATAGCGTTCCATGGTTTTTGCGACTGCACTTGAGGATACATTCAAAGTTCTTGACATTTTCCGGATCGACTGGCCTTCATTTCTTAAAGTGATGATGGACGGTCGCTTCTCTTTACTGAGTTGAGTCGTTCTTGCTATAATATGGATTACAAGAGCAGTCAAATAGGGCTTTCCACTGTGCACTAACTCTACCTCTGCGCAACACAACTGATGGTCTCAAACACATTCAGAAGGCAAGTCATTCCACACATTGACTCTTGACAAGACACACCTGTTAATAGAAAACCATTCCAGGTGACGACCTCATGAAGCTGACTGAGAGAAGCCAAGAGTGAGCAAAGCTGTCATCAAGGCAAAAGGGGCTACTTTGAAGAATCTAAAACAAAAATCATATTCTTGATTTTTTTTAACACTTTTTTGTTAACTAGATAATTCCATATGTGTTCTTTCATAGTTGTGATGTCTTCAGTGTTAATCTACAAAGTAGAAACAAATTAAAATAAGCAAAAAACATTGAATGAGAAGGTGTCCAAACTGTTGACTGGTACTGTATATAAAAAACACACATATTTGAACATTTAGCAGGTCAGCAGGCAGCCGTCAAATGTTCTGTTAATACTTGCATACTTTTACTTAAATAAGGTTTGAATGCAGGATTTTAATTTGTAACAGTATTTTCATTCTATACTGTAGGCGTAGTGTATCTGTGAACGATCCCAAATACAATTCCTTGTTTACATTGCGGCTAGTGCTATGCCAGAAGAAAAAACCCTTTTACATTTTGAACTGGAAGTGGAAAGGGGCTGGGCTACATGAGGTGACTTGAGCCAACAGAAATACACAATAGCTGGGACTAAGAAAGATAATGTGAAAATATAAAAACAAAGGCATTCATTAGGGCTGCAAAATGTCTCCCATTGCAATGGTGATGAGATTTTTAAATGCTAACACTTAACAGTTTCTTCTGACTGTGTTTCCTGTTTCCTGCAGACGTCCAGCAGCTAGTGGTGGTTAAAGAAGAGCCTCTCCCTGACCAGCAGGAGTGGAGCACCAGTCTGGACCAGGAGGACCCAGAGCCCCCCCCACACATTAAGCAGGAACAGGAGGGAGAGCAGCTTCAGGAGCTGGAGGAGGCTGATATCACCAAGTCCACTTTCACTCCTGTCCCTGTGAAGAGTGAAGATGATGAAGAGAAACCTCAGTCCTCTCAGCCTCATCAAAGACAAACTGAACACATGGAAACAGAAGCTGATGGAGATGACTGTCAAGGACCAGAACCAGCCAGGAACTCAGATCCAGAGAGCAGTTTGCAACCAAAGACTAAGTACCACACTGAAGACTCTTCTGAACCTGACACTGGAGACTCTTCTGAACCTGACACTGATGACAGTGCTGATTGGAAAGAGACCAGAGAACCTGCATCAGGCTCAAACTCACTGAAAAATAGACATGAATCTGTCAGTGATCCACAACGTAGTGATGAAAAGAAACCATTCAGCTGCTCAGTCTGTAAGAAAGCTTTTTCACAGAGTCGAGGTTTAAAGAAACACATGAGAGTCCACACAGGAGAGAAACCATTCACCTGCTCAGTCTGTAAGAAAGCTTTTTCATATAGTGGACATTTAAAGAGACACATGAGAGTTCACACAGGAGAGAAAACATTCAGCTGCTCAGTCTGTAAGAAAGCTTTTTCACAGAGTGGAAGTTTAAAGGCACACATGAGAGTCCACACAGGAGAGAAACCATTCACCTGCTCAGTCTGTAAGAAAGCTTTTTCATATAGTGGACATTTAAAGAGACACATGAGAGTCCACACAGGAGAGAAACCATTCAGCTGCTCAGTCTGTAAGAAAGCTTTTCTACAGAGTGGATATTTAAAGATACACATGAGAGTCCACACAGGAGAGAAACCATTCAGCTGCTCAGTCTGTGAGAAAGCTTTTTCACAGAGTGGAGATTTAAAGATACACATGCTAATCCACACAGGCGAGAAACCATTCAGCTGCTCAGTCTGTAAGAAAGCTTTTTCACAGAGTGGACATTTAAAGACACACATGAGAATCCACACAGGAGAGAAACCATTCAGCTGCTCAGTCTGTAAGAAAGCTTTTTCACAGAGTGGACATTTAAAGACACACATGAGAATCCACACAGGAGAGGAAAAATAGATCTGCAAAGTTTGTGACAAAAGATTTAAATGGCGTAATCGTTTAAAAAGACCAAGTGTGTTTGTAAGGGAATACATTTGTCTATTTTGTATCCTGATGACCTAATGCCATTACATGTAATACGTTACTCCCTAAGCCTGTTTTCACCCACCTGCAACTTTGCTAATAATCACAAATGTTAATTTCTTCGACCCCTTGACTCGACTATTTCTTGTTTAATAATCGTTACATCTCCTCAGGACCAAGTTCCCGTGTCCTGCCTTTCACCTGCTGACCACCCACTGCTCATTTAAGGTGGACTCACCTTTACAAGGGACCAGCTAGTCTTAGTGTCTTAATGCAAACGTTTTGTAAAGTGATGCTCGACCAACAACGTGCTGTTGGGCTGTGTGCTCTCTGCAGGACGGTGTCTGTACTCAAAGATTGTTGATGAAATGAGAGCTTCACTCTGTTTTTGTTGTCTAAACAACGCCAACAGAGCGATACGTCTTCTTTCCAGCAGATGGCATAAATGTTACATCATGCAGTTCAACTGTCATCCACATATTAGAGATTCAAAACAGCAATGTGTGAGATAAGGCTAGTAATTGACTATTTCAACAGAATGTGAAGAGGTTACAGTCTTGAGGCCATGTCCAATATGTTTGTGTTTTGTTTGATTAAATCGACTGAAATGAGCATTCAATGACTCAATTATTCTGAATTACTGTCATTACATCATGGGTTTGCATTGCAATATTAGAACGCATAAAACCCAACTTTATTTCTTCCAAGTTGCGGGTGTTCATTGTTTAGAAGTCCGCTGTGTTTCATCCAAAGATCATAGAAAGTGGAGAAATCTCTGCAGGGAGGACCAAGGTTTAAAACACACACTGTTATTTACTCAACAATAAGTCACAGTCATTGTTTTATTTATGTTGCTGTTTTTTTTCCATTGGTCAGTATACAGTATAATGTATGGTTTTCGGATTCTGGCCGACTGAAATAGAATTCAGCCAAAACACGGCAGACAAGTCAGGCATGTTTGGAATGAGTCCACAACACTCCTGATTGGTTAATATAAACATAATTGAAGAAACCTGCCAATGAGAACTGCCCGCGCCTGTCGTTCACATTTGAAACATTCACGTCAGTTTGAGCGGGTCTCCTCCTGCAAGCTACAGCTGTCTGTATGTCTGCTACAGGAGTTTATGGATTAATATCGGGATCGTTTTACATCTACACGTTAAATATGAGCATCGGGACGTCAACAAAGAACAGAAGACATGAGATCTGGTGAGTCCTGCAACTGTAATGGAGTTAAACATGTATTTAGATAATCCTTAGTTTGTGAATGTTTTATTTTTTATTTAAGGGTACGTTTCTTCTTCTAGTTAGCTGAGTTTCTTCCTGTTAAGTTAATATGCATCATTAATAGGTTGTTAAATGTGAAGAAGCCCTGAGATGCTGTTTCTTGCAAGATGTTGCGCCCGGGAAACCCAGCTTAACATGTGTATCTTAGAATTGCCAACAAATTCTCTGTTATAAAAATACTGTAAAAAACAAATAAGTTTGTTGAAATTCTTATTCAAATATTAGCCAGTGTGAATAAGTTACTGCTGCGTGTCCATTGGGGACTGACTTGTTGCTTGCGTGTGTTGGTTTGTGCCGCTAGAGGTTGTGTGGATTGGAGCATTTGTTGTTCATTCATTAAAACATTAAAGGGATATGTCAATAAGTGGATCAAACTCAGATGTCAATGTGGCAAAAATGGATGAACAAAAGAGAGTCGATACTCACTGCCAGGCCTTTGGTAAATAAAATGGAAAAGCTCCAAAAGGAACGTCAACCAAAGGTTCACAAAATGAAAAGTGTGATTAAAACAATGAAGGATCTCATGCAAAGGGATGACAACGCCTCACAAACACAAACTCAACTTGAGCATTTAAATCAACTGGTTAAAGAAACCACCCTGTTACACAAGTCTGTAATTCCTCTTCTTCCTGCAGACGAACAGGAAACACAAAATGTATGGTTTGCCAAGACACTGACATACAATAATGGATTTATCGACGATGTCAAGCAATGGCTTTCTGAAACTGGGAGGCAACCGAGCAGCACCATCGCACATGTTCCCTCAAATGAGATATCTGATGAACACCAGCAAAGTATGTCTCATGTTTCAAAACACTCAAAATGTTGAAACTTCTGAAGCACAAGAGGAAATAAAACCAAACGACAGTGTTTCTAACAGAGGAAGCATTGGGTCTTGCAAGCGGAGCTCTGCTGGAACCAGGTCCAGTGTTTCAACTACATCATCATGCATCAAAGCTGAGGCTGACATCAAGCCGCATCAAGGGCTAAAATGAATGTGCTAAGACTCTCTGGAAGGTCTCGTGCTGCAAGTAACACATCTGTGAGTCCCAATGGCATGCACGCTTATTTGGAAAGGGGACGAAAGGAAGCCACACTCAGTGCTGGAGCAAAAACATTTGTGCCTGACACAGACAGGCTGCAATGGCAATTTCCTTTTCCTATGTCCTATATCTTTGCTATTACGTCACAGAAGGGCTGAAGAGTGATCCAGACGCAGACACAAACAGAGGACTTTCCGGTCCTTTGTCGCAGTTTATAATGAGGTTTATTTCAGGGTTTACATACCAGGGTTTAATTGTACAGTTTAGTTGTTGTGTGGTGAGCATCTGCCGGGCTGGTGGAATCGGTATGCTCTCTCCCTCTGTGTCCTTCCTCTCCTGTCACCTATGACCTCTTTATATACACCCGGTGCAGCTAAACCCCGCCACCAAGTGTTCAAAAATAATATTGCACGATACATATAACTTAAATAAACTGACACACCAACAACACCCATAAAATGGCTCCTACACACCGGCCCCTAATTGGTTTTAGTATGAAAACAAAAACAATTACCAATAAAGGAGCTATAAAAATGGTGTGTATGTGTTTGTATGTAATTCTTAAAGAATTTTCAGTTTCTTTTCCCTTATTTTAGGGGTCATCAGTCTTTGCTGTTCTTAGGTTGAAGCAGTCGTGTTGCCATCCCGTCCCGTGCTGAGAGAACCTGTGGGTTATATTTTCACCCAATTCCAAGCCTCTCCTTATAGGGCTCCTGCATTGATGAGTCAGTCACTTCTTCAGGTCTGTCACTTGGATTCAGCTGGTACCATAACAGCAACATCGCAGATGAGCTGCTCGGTAACGTGTTTGTTGTTGGGCAAGCTGGGATTTTCTTGTCTGAATGGCAAGTCTAGGCAGTAGTGTCCATCTGACATCGTCACTTCCACTTCTGGTTCCGTCTTCACTTCCACTTCTGGCACTGCGTCAGATTTGTGTAACTCGACATCTGCTGTGAAGTCAGGCATGCTGTGACAGGAGTCTGAAGTCGGCTGGCTTTCAAAAGGCTCGTCTTCTGCCTCTTCATAGTAACCACCTGAATCCCGACCCTCTTCTTCTTGGGGGGGGGGCCTCAGTTTTGCCTTCAACATCCCCATTACCATCTCCTTCGGCATCTGCTAAAACATCGCCACCCTCTTTGGCATCTGACAGTTTTGCAGAGTGATTCATAATGTTCAGGAATTGTTTGTCTTCTCTGGACATTTCCTCTGTTTCCTTGCTTGTATTTTCCTTGATAGCTTAATAGCTCCTCTAAGCGTACAATGGATATCCGATTGACAGCAGCAGCAGGGTGGCCATTAGCATCTCTGCTGTCGTTGCTTCCTTTTAGGGGACCATAGAAGACCCACCCCAGTAGGGTCTTTACAGCGTACGGTCCTTCTCCTTGGCTATTGATCAGCTCCCAAGGTTCCAATACCTTAGGATAATTTGTCCCAATGAGTAGGTCAATGCCAGAAGCAATTTCATTCATTTTGATGTCCTTTAAGTAAGGCAATTTATCTTCTTGTAGAGGAGTATTGTGCTTGGAAACCGGCATGGTGAAGACATCGGATAGTTGAAGGAAATTGTTTTCGTCTAGACTTGATATTTCCAAACCTGAGATATGATGACTAGACACAATTTTTTTCTGATTCATTGTCTTTAGGAGAATGTTAGTCCTTTGTCCTGTAAGGTTTAGCCTCCTCATTAAACTTTCTGTGCAAAAGGTAGATGAACTTCCATTGTCCAGAAATGCATAAGTTTGTAACACTTTGTGGCTCTTTACTTGTACTGGTACAATGGAGAAGATGGAGTTTTCATCACCGGCCCCAATGTGCCCACATGTATGAGGTGAGATGACACTATTACTTTCCATTGGCTTCCCATTCTGTTCTGTGTGTTCTGCTTCCTCTCTTTTGTTCAATGTGGAGTATTTCAGGATGACTTTGATTGCACACATAACATGTCAAACGACTGCGGCAGTGTTTGCTCATGTGTCCTATTTTTAGGCATCCAAAACACACCCCTTTCCTTTCAAGAAGTCAATTTTTTCTCTGTGTGTTTTCTTCAGGATGTGTGGACACTGCTCCAATGAGTGACCACTTCTTCTGCAGAACACACACAAATGTAGGGAGTTGGTGGTTGATGGAGGTATTTCATTCCATTCGTTGTTGCATGTTCTAGCACTGGTGTTCTTGGGCAGGTAATAATTGTTGCAAAACTACTTCCTCTTAGGCTTGGTTTTCCCTTTGAAAAGGTAGAGATAACAGTTTTGATAGCTGCAGTTGGTTTATCATCCTGGATGCTTCCAAACAGAGGATCTGACAGTATCTTCACTTGCCTTTCTATAAAGTTGACAAGGTCAGGAAATGTAGCTCGATGCCCACGCTCTTCCTGTAGCTGACATGCTCTATTCCTCCACTTGTCTCTGAGTTTGTAGGGTAATTTCTGAAGTTTGTGTTTCATGTTTGAAACAACATTCATTTCATCCATATAGGTAAGATGTTCCATTGCATTGCAACAACCTCTTAGGAACAAAGAGAAGGCTTGCAGTGCTTTCACATCTTCGGCTTTGATCATTGTCCAGGTAAATGCTTTGTTCATGTATGCAGTGGCGATCGTGTGTTCATTACCAAAGTGTTCTTTAAGCAACTGGTTTGCCCTTTGATAACCTTGAGCTGGAGGCAGATGTTGGCAGCTGCACACTAGGTCCTTTGGTTGTCCTCTGGTGTATTGCTCTAGGTAATGCAGGCAGTCACTTTCATCATCAGTTTTCCGCTCTACTCCTCTTTCAAATGCACGGATGAAGGCTTCAAACTGCAATGGGTCACCGTCATAAATAGGAATGTCTCTTGGAGGTAAAGTAGAAGTGAGATGTTGTTGAGACAGCATAGCAGTGATGTCATTTTGCCTCCGGATTAGGTTATAGATGTCACCTTGATTACCATTGTTGATTACAGGTGGTGTGATGTCAACATGTCCCTGCACATGTGTCTGTATACTTTGTCTGGGAATAGAGGTGTGGGCTTGATGAGGCAATAATTCAGTTGCATGTAGATTAAATCTTGCTGTAGGGTTTCTGAAGTAAGAGCTCATCCCATCTGATGCTCTAGAGGCGTGTCTTGATCCCATGCTGAGCACGTTTAGCCTGGCATTTGCTTCTGCCAGTTCAGTTTGTAAATCCAATGGTTCCTTCTTTCGTTTCACCTGTTCTTCCTGTTGTTCCAACTGTTGTTTTAACTGTTCCCCTTGAACGTCAAGCTCATGTTGAATGTTCAGTGCTGCCGCCCTTTCGATTAAAGCCGCCCTGTCTGCCTGGGCTTTAATTCGAGCAGAAGAGGTAGATGATGCATGTGATGAACCAGTTTTGTGTTTTGACTGAGGGTGTGATGTCTTTGAAACGCTGTCATCAGGTCCGATGTCATCTGAGCTGACACTTTGTTCTATGGCACTTCCCACAATAGAGTGTGTAATTGTCTGTCCACTCTCAGATAACCACACATTTGCATCTTGTATAAATCCATCAAATATATGCATCTTTTCTTGCAGCCACTGCTTTTGCTTTCCCATTTCTTCTTCAGGCAGTTGAAGGTTGGTTAATGATTTGTGATTTGCTTTTAATTCATCACACAACTTCATAAATTCAACCAGTTTCAACTGTATTTCCTTTGCATTGTCTTTTGAGTTCATAAGCTCTTTCAGTCTTTCCATTAACTTATTTACTTGCTTGTAGCTGAAGTTTCTTGCTTTTTGACAGTTTGCAATAAACAATTCCAATCCTTTGGCAGTGGGAGTGATAATCCTTTTTTCTCTCACAGATTGCAGTCCAACAGCGCCATCTTGTGACGTGACGTCAGATTTCACAGACATGATTAATGTTCACTCTGTGGTGACCACCTTTAATACACTGGGACATAATTCACACACGGAACTTTGGGGTAGGGGTGTGGTTTCCACACGGACATATATGTGTTGTTGTCTATGTATGTTGTGTGCCCTCCTGATTCTTTCTCTTGTTGTCCCGGGCTGCGACCCGACAACACCTCTTTATTAAAGTACCCTTCTGCACCTTCGATGCACCGCCTCCGACTCCCATATCTCCTGGCACTATATTGGTGACTCTGACACGTCTGGGAAGTTTCCGGGACGAAGCCGAACACGGCAAAAGGAACTCAGGTTCCTTTCTCGAAATGCCGGGGATTTTTTTGGAGACGTCCGTGGCTGCCACCGGCACGCGGACTGAGGCTCGGTGCGTGCTCCGCAGAAGGCTGGAGACGTTGCTCGCGTTCCCGCATCGGGGGGACGATGCACGACCTGCTGGGTCGACCAGCAACCCATGGCTACCTCATGGGGCTGTTTCTCCGGGGCGTGCGGCTGCACGTCCCAGCGGCGCTAGCTAACCACGACTAGCAGCTATCCACGTGGGGCTAACGACGGCTAGCAGCTACCAATGGCTGCCAGCTAACGGCCTCAGCTAACGGCTAGCTGCTAACGGCTAGCTGCTAACGGCTATCGAGCTTTTCCTGGTGCCTGAGAGGAGGTTTGACCATGTCTGGTTGGCCTCGTGTGAATCCTCTCGCTATTTCGCCCACCTGTTTTTTTGACCGTGGACAGTACGGCCCTTTTTGAGCATTTTCCTGGTGCCTGAGGAGGAGGTTCGACCATGTCTGATCGACCTCGTGTGGACACTCTCACCTGTTTTCACCACCTCGACGGCGCTTCAGACGCCACTCACGCTCATCGACGCCTGAGTGGTGCACTCCTGGACCCCGTCTCGCCTCGGCGGTTTCGGACGTCCCCATGCCTTCACCGGCCCGTGGGTGGCGCGCTCCGGGACCCTGCCTGGCCTCTTCCCTCGCCTCGACGATTTCGGACGTCCCCATGCCTTCACCGGCCCGTGGGTGGCGCGCTCCGGGACCTGTCTGGCCTCTTCCTTCGCCTCGGCGGTTTCGGACGTCCCCCATGTCTTCATCGGCCCGTGGGTGGCGCGCTCCGGGACCCTGCCTGGCCTCTCCTCTTACCCGCGGCTCACGGTTCATCTCGACGGCGGCTCCGGACGGCGCCCCGTCTGGCCTCTCCCCTGTCCACGGCTCCTTCCTCCCGGGGATGCTGCTCCTGCCCCCCGGGGACCCTGCTCCTGCCCCCCGGGGACCCGGCTCTTTCCCCCCGAGGACTTTGTGCCCGCTGCCGTTGTGCCCTCGCCTGCGGCCGGGCAGCGCTCCTCCCTGCTGGGGACCACCGGGATGTTCGCGCCGTCTCCGCCTCGCAGCACTGCGGCCCCCTTACGACGCCTACTGCGGCCCCGTTCCGGCCCGTCTTCCACCCCCGGTGAGGATGCCCTCGCCCTCGTTAGGGCCCCTACCCTCCCCTGCGGCCCCCTTCCGACGGCCCGTTCCATGGCCCGGCCCCACCCTCCTCGGACCCTGTGGTGCTTCCTCCCGGACGCGAGGATTTTTTTTGCCCTGTTTGAATTCTGGGGGGGCTTGTGTGGTGACCACCTTTAATACACTGGGACATAATTCACACACGGAACTTTGGGGTAGGGGTGTGGTTTCCACACGGACATATATGTGTTGTTGTCTATGTATGTTGTGTGCCCTCCTGATTCTTTCTCTTGTTGTCCCGGGCTGCGACCCGACAACACCTCTTTATTAAAGTACCCTTCTGCACCTTCGATGCACCGCCTCCGACTCCCATATCTCCTGGCACTATAACTGTCCCTTTAAGTTTCGTTTTCAGGAATTGTCCGTTAGCCGACAGCGCGCTGTTTCAAACAGCTGACATCCATTTACTAAGCCATTGTCCAATACAGCTTAATATCTCCAATACAATCCACTTATCGTGCTGCACAGTGCACATACCCGGCCGCTTTCCCAGTCTTGGCTCTCGGCGTCTTCGGTGCGCGCAGGTGGGAACAATCTCCAGTTGATTGTGGCGTGTGCAGCTGATCCGGGATGACGTTGTCGATTGTGCAATAATCCAATGGTTTGTTTCCGGTGAAAACGATCCTTAATCCAATGTGAAGTGATTCTTATTGTCCAGTTTCACTCATAGAGTGCGATTCCACTTAATGTAATGGCAATTTCCTTTTCCTATGTCCTATCAGAAAGAGAAAAAAACTGACACAATGCAAGCTAAAGGAAAAGCTATAAGCAGTGCTCTGATCTCCGTTCAGTCCAGTGGTCTTACAGGGGCCGGTGAGCCAGATTGTACTCTCTCCATAGTGCCTATTCAAGTAAAGTCTAAGAAGGGACATGAAACATTCATAACATACAGTGGGCAAACAAGTATTTAGTCAGCCACCAATTGTGCAAGTTCTCCCACTTAAAAAGATGAGAGAGGCTTGTAATTTTCATCCTAGCTACACTTCAACTATGAGAGACAGAATGGGGGGAAAGAATCCAGGAAATCACATTGTAGGATTTTTAATGAATTAATTGGTCAATTCCTCGGTAAAATAAGTATTTGGTCACCGACAAACAAACAAGATTTCTGGCTCTCACAGACCTGTAACTTCTTCTTTAAGAGCCTCCTCTGTCCTCCACTTGTTAACTGTATTAATGGCACCTGTTTGAACTCGTTATCAGTATAAAAGACACCTGTCCACAACCTCAAACAGTCACACTCCAAACTCCACTATGGCCAAGACCAAAGAGCTGTCAAAGGACACCAGAAACTAAATGGTAGACCTGCACCAGGCTGGGAAGACTGCATCTGCAATAGGTAAGCAGCTTGGTGTGAAGAAATCAACTGTGGGAGCAATTATTAGAAAATGGAAGACATACAAGACCACTGATACTCTCCCTCGATCTGGGGCTCCACGCAAGATCTCACCCTGTGGGGTCAAAATGATCACAAGAACGGTGAGCAAAGATCCCAGAACCACACGGGGGGACCTAGTCAATGACCTGCAGAGAGCTGGGACCAAAGTAACAACCACAACAATGAGGAAGCTCAGAGGGCCAGACCACCAGGTGATGCATCTTCAGCTCAGAAGGGTATTTTGAAATCCAGTTACATTGAGCCAAATCTGTCACCACAGGAGGGAGAGGTTGAATGTTATTTAAAAGATAGTGAGTAGCATATTGCATTTACATATAAAGCATCCACAGATTAGTAAAGATTAAAACATAGTAGAACATTTAGCAGACTATTTTTGTAATTATGAGAAGGATAGAGATTACGAGCAATGTTGTTCCCCCACACAGAAAACTATTGTGACAGCTAGTGAGGTCAAGACGAGGGGTTTCCACCCGCCCAAGACGGAGGATCCTTACCAAGTTCTCCTGTTTACACCGACTGCAGTTCAAGGGGCGGCGATACACCTGACGTGGAGCTGTTGAGACCTGAAAACAGAAACTCGATTCTGCTGTGGTGAAGTCTGGCTACAAAGGGAGGTGTCCGATAGGGTCGCTTGTCTCAAACCAGTGAAGAAGTCAACAAGAACCCAGAAGAACTAGAGAGTGACTGTTAGCGGGAGAACAGTGACGGAGCGACAGAGACTGGCACAACATTTTCCAGCCAGTGCATAGACAGACCCCGTCAGAAGACCGGGCTGTGCTTAAAGGGGAACTTCCTTTATTGTTAGTTGAAGTGTAGTTTTTTAGTCAAACAATTATGTAATTTATGGAGTCAGATTACATTTTTCTCATAAACAACATTTTATAATCGGTCTGAAGTATCTGTTTTAAGGCATGAGCTGCAAACTAAATAACATAACACTGATTGAGAGCTTGGATGAAGAAGTTGTAGGGTTTTTACAACTGTTTCAAGAACCAGTTTTTATTTATTTATTCTTGAGTGACTTTACTGATTTATAATGTAGTGCGTAAGGCAATATCTCATTTTGAGTGAGGGGCACCAGCCCTTCATGTTCTCCTGCATGTCACCCTCTGTGAGAATAGTTCGTATTTTCCCTCTAGTTTGGAGAAATATCATTTTATCATATGTTCGTTCAGCAGTATCAACCAATCCTCTAAGAGTTATTGAGACGCATTAGCGACACCAGGGGTATTGTTTTTCGCAGCAACAATGGTGCATAATACCATGAGAAAAGCCATTATTGAAACAAGTAAACTATTTTTTGTGCTAATGGCAGATTTGAGTGATTATGCATTTATACCATCAGAAAACCATACATCACACGATATGTTTGTACGCCTTATGGGTACACGGAGGATTAGTATTTATATCATGCAACGTTGTGGGTTTTCCATGTCCTGTTCAGAATAGGGTAATCATGGCAATATTAACTGAGCATGTTTTGCTCAAAGGAGGGAGTGTCATGATTATACAGATATATTGATTTCAGTGACGTTGTAGTTAATAAATAATAACAAGTAGTCAACAATAGGTCTCATAACAACAAGAGGTATGCCAAAGCTTGGGCCTTCTCCAAGGAGGGAGTGGTGCAGTTTTAGAGATTAGACGAATAGAAGTGATGAACATGTCAGAACTCTGAGTAATATTATCCAAGTTTTGTCTACACAGGCTAGGAAAGCTACAGAGACACCAGACGAGACACCAGAAGAGACTCCTGTTCGGCCAGGTGATTGGGTGAGGGTGAAAGTTCACAAAAGACAGTGAGCTGATCCCGGTGGTCAGAACCGTGAGAAGTTGTAACGAACTTCACACTCGCTCGATTAAAACGAGAGAAAGCCGGGGACACAAACACACAGAGACAATGATGAGCACAAAGATCTTTTTAATAACAGCTGAAAAACAAACTGGAAATGAAACTTGATAACAAAGATAAATGTCCCCACCAGGCACGTGCACATCAAAGTGGGCTTGAGCCCCTGCCCATTGTCTTCCTCCAGAGAAAGTGCCTTTTTGTTACCCTTTTCTTTTTTTTAAATAAATGAATATATATCTACTGTTGCTGTTTGCGCACAGTTTCCCTTTCCAAAAATATATTGAGTGAATACAAAATAAAAATATCAGGTCGGGAGATTAGACTGGGAAGTTCTTCTGCTCTCTCTACCCTCCCTCCCTCCCTCCACGTCTCCTGCACAGCGGTGCGGACATCGGCACTCCCTTCAGACAGACAGGTAGCAGTACCTCCCACTTTACTGTCCCTTCAGACAGACAGGTAGCAGCACCTCCCACTTTACTGTCCCTTCAGACAGACAGGTAGCAGCACCTCCCACTTTACTGTCCCTTCAGACAGACAGGTAGCAGCACCTCCCACTTTACTATCCCTTCAGACAGACAGGTAGCAGCACCTCCCACCTACTGTCCCTTCAGACAGACAGGTAGCAGCACCCTCCCACCTTACAGTCCCATGTATGCCAGCTTTTCTTGGCTTGTTTGAAGCTGAGTGGTGATGAACAACATGACTAAGCTTGCCAGTGCCTCGAGTTTACAGCTAATTAGCCGAAAGACCAAAAACAAACATAGCCTAGTTAACTAAGGTAGGCTACTAGCTAATTGATAAGTTAGCTTCAAGGTTTAGCTAAGGCAATTATCATGGGCATACAGGCTACTTTACTTAAGGGAAGATTTTGTTTTTAAGTGAGACTCCTTTCTTTTCTGACTTTAATGGGTATTTGACTTTATATTAAATACATAACAATAAGAGTGCAGACCATCGAATACACTCCACTATGAATCCAGAACAATACAACTGCAGGAGTATGGATACAGCGAGATGTGTGCATGCATTTGGAGCCGATTTGGGCAGAATCCAGCAGAGTGGATCGTGCTGTTCATCCTATGTAATCTATATGTAAAGAAAACAGTATAAAGCTGTGAAACAATCTCAATAATTGGCAGCAAACATTTAAGGTTTTTTTTAATGCATAAAAAGATACATGTTGAGATAGGAAGTTCTAATATCTTAAGAGAAGTAACAAATTACATGTAACGGCATTAGGATACAAAATAGACAAATGTATTCCCTTACCAACACACTTGGTCTTTTTAAACGATTACGCCATTTAAATCTTTTGTCACAACCTTTGCAGATCTATTTTTCCTCTCCTGTGTGGACTCTCATGTGTCTCTTTAAATATCCACTCCGTGAAAAAGATGTCTTACAGACTGAGCAGGTGAATGGTTTCTCTCCTGTGTGGATTAGCATGTGTCTCTTTAAATGTCCACTCCGTGAAAAAGATGTCTTACAGACTGAGCAGGTGAATGGTTTCTCTCCTGTGTGGACTCTCATGTGTGCCTTTAAATCTCCATTGAATGAAAAAGCTTTCTTACAGACTGAGCAGGTGAATGGTTTGTCTCCTGTGTGGACTCTCATGTGTGCCTTTAAACCTTGACTCCGTGAAAAAGCTGTCTTACAGACTGAGCAGGTGAATGGTTTCTCTCCTGTGTGGACTCTCAAGTGTGCCTTTAAATCTCCATTCAATGAAAAAGCTTTCTTACAGACTAAGCAGGTGAATGGTTTCTCTCCTGTGTGGACTCTCATGTGTGCCTTTAAACCTTGACTCCGTGAAAAAGCTGTCTTACAGACTGAGCAGGTGAATGGTTTCTCTCCTGTGTGGATTCTCATGTGTTTCTTTAAATGTCCACTCAATGAAAAAGCTTTCTTACAGACTGAGCAGGTGAATGGTTTCTCTCCTGTGTGGACTCTCAAGTGTGCCTTTAAATCTCCATTCAATGAAAAAGCTTTCTTACAGACTGAGCAGGTGAATGGTTTCTCTCCTGTGTGGACTCTCATGTGTCTCTTTAAATTTCCACTCCGTGAAAAAGATGTCTTACAGACTGAGCAGGTGAATGGTTCTCTCCTGTGTGGACTCTCAAGTGTGCCTTTAAATCTCCATTCAATGAAAAAGCTTTCTTACAGACTAAGCAGGTGAATGGTTTCTCTCCTGTGTGGACTCTCATGTGTGTCTTTAAAGGTTCAGAAGAGTCTTCAGTGTCAGGTTCAGAAGAGTCTTCAGTGTCAGGTTCAGAAGAGTCTCTAGTGTCAGGTTCAGAAGAGTCTTCAGTGTCAGGTTCAGAAGAGTCTTCAGTGTGGTCCTTAGTCTTTGGTTGCAAACTGCTCTCTGGATCTGAGTTCCTGGCTGGTTCTGGTCCTTGACAGTCATCTCCATCAGCTTCTGTTTCCATGTGTTCAGTTTGTCTTGATGAGGCTGAGAGGACTGAGGTTTCTCTTCATCATCTTCACTCTTCACAGGGACAGGAGTGAAAGTGGACTTGGTGATATCAGCCTCCTCCAGCTCCTGAAGCTGCTCTCCCTCCTGTTCTTGCTTAATGTGTGGGGGGGGCTCTGGGTACTCCTGGTCCAGACTGGTGCTGCACTCCTGCTGGTCAGGGAGAAGCTCTTCTTTAACCACCACCAGCTGCTGGACGTCTGCAGGAAACAGGAAACACAGTCAGAACAAAGTGTTAAGTGTTAGCATTTAAAAATCTCATCACCATTGCAATGGGAGACATTTTGCAGCCCTAATTAATGCCTTTGTTTTTATACTTTCACATTATCTTTCTTAGTTCCACCTATTGTGTATTTTTTTACTGCTTTACTGGTGTCACTGTTGGTGATTTATTCAGAGTTCAAGGCACCTTTAACCAGCATGGCTACCACAGCATTCTGCGGTAGCCAGCAAAATATAAATCATATTCTGGATTTGTTAACACCTTTTTGTTAACTAGATAATTCTAGTTAAGGTGGGGTAGGTAAGTTTAGAGAAACCGGCTCGAGATACACTTTGTTATATTCCATGGAATGCTCTTAACATCCCGATAGCAATGAATATCTGAAGTGCTTTGACAAAAAGTCCATATCAAATTTCATCTGTGGAAGCCGTAGTACTGTAAAAAGCACGACCAATCATCTGAGCCGGCCCGGCTAAAGTAACTGGATGGTGTTATGGAAATCTTAGACCTAGTCAATACTGTGGAGATACACGAGTCAGAATGATCAAACAATAAATGGTGAAACAAAACAGAGTTGTCTTTCTGGTTATTTATTTGAATATATTCAAAGACACAGGTCTTTATCTTACCTTATATGCTAAACCAAATGCTTCTAAAAGCATTGTCTAACAACTATACCATTTCCTGATATGTGCTGTTTTCTCTGCATACTCTAATGAGGGGTTTTATTCCCAAGCGCCACAGAGCTGATTTGGCAGACTATGTTGAAACTACTCCTTTTTGCTCAAAGATTGCTACGGCTCAAAGACACAGGTGTCTCACACAAAGTTGTGGACTCCCATAACAATATGAGACCGTGTGAAAGCAGATTTCTGAGGAAACTCTGTCTGCCCGCCCTTTCTTGTATATAAGCTTTGCTATTTTGTGACTATTGCCCACACTCCTGCAGACTATCCTATACTCTGTGAGACCTGAGTCCCGACAGTGAAGAATAAACATATGTATAACTAGTTTAGCTTGTTCCAGAGGTAGATCAAATAGCTAAGTGTGTTAGGCAAGGCAAGTTTATTTATATAGCACTTTTCAACACAAGGCAATTCAAAGTGCTTTACAAAAAATGAAAGACATTAAGAAAATGGCATTTCAAATCAGTCATTAAAAAGGAAAGCTAATAAAATAAACATTAAAAGAAGAAATACATGGATAAAAGTTACAGTGCAGTCTAAGATATGAATAGTTCAATTAAAAGCAGCGGCAAAAAGAAAAGTCTTCTTGCTGGATTTAAAAGTAGTCAGAGTGGCAGCGGACCTGCAGGTTTCTGGGAGTTTGTTCCAGATGGAGCATAATAACTGAACGCTGCTTCTCCATGTTTAGTTCTGACTCTGGGGACAGAAAGCTGACCAGTCACTGAAGACCTGAGAGATCTGGATGGTTCATCATTTAGCAGGAGGTCACAAATGTATTTTGGGCCTAAACCATTCAAAGCTTTATAAACCAGCAGCAGTATTTTGAAATCTATTCTTTGACACACAGGAAGCCAGTGTAAAGACTTCAGAACAGGAGTGATGTGATCCACTTTCTTAGTGTTAGTGAGGACTCGAGCAGCGGCGTTCTGAATCAGCTGCAGCTTTCTAATAGATTTTTTAGTGAGACCTGTGAAGACACCATTGCAGTAGTCGAGTCTACTGAAGATAAAAGCATGGACAAGTTTTTCCAAATCCTGCTGTGACATTAGCCTTTTAATCCTAGATATGTTCTTTAGGTGATAGAAGGCTGATTTAGTAACTGTTTTAATGTGACTGTTGAAACTCAGGTCAGAGTCCATGGCTACACCTAGATTTCTGGCTTTATCTGTTGTTTTGAACATTGCAGACTGAAGCTCAGCGCTAACTTTTATACGTTCTGCCTTGGCTCCAAAAACCATTACCTCAGTTTTATCTTTGTTTAATTGGAGAAAGTTCTGACACATCCAGTCATTGATTTGTTCAATGCACTTGGAGCATAGTCTCCTGGTGAAACTGTTACGTAAATTTGTGTGTCATCCGCATAGCTATGGTAACTTATTTTGTTGTTTTTCATTAGTAGCATGTAGATGTTAAAGAGAAGAGGCCCCAAGATGGAGCCTTGAGGAACCCCACATGTCATATTTGTCAACTCAGATGTATATTTACCTATAGAAACAAAGTTGTTTCTGTCCTTTAAGTAGGATTCAAACCAATTTAGGACTGTTTCCGAAGGTCCCACCCAGTTTTCCAGTCGGTCTAGTAATATGCTGTGGTCAACAGTGTCAAACGCAGCACTGAGATCTAATAATACTAACACTGAAGTTCTGCCACTGTCTGTGTTTAAGTGGATGTCATTAAAGACCTTTACAAGAGCAGTCTCAGTGCTGTGGTTTGGACGAAAGCCTGACTGGAACACATCGAAACAACTATTTAAATGCAAAAAAATTACTCAACTGTTGAAAAACAACTTTTTCAATGATGTTACCTAGAAATGGCAGGTTTGATATGGGCCTGTAATTGTTCATTACTGAAGCATCTAGATTATTCTTTTTTAAGAGCGGTTTAATGGCTGCAGTTTTCAGGGCCTGTGGAAAAATACCTGAGTGAAAAGATTTGTTTACTATATGAAGTAGATCTGAGGCCATGCAACGAAAAACATCTTTAAAAAATCCCGTTGGAATAATATCAAGGCAGCAGGAGGAGGATTTCAGAAGTTGTATAATGTCCTCCAGGTTTTTATCATTAATCTGATGGAATTGGGTCATGGTGTTTGAATTGATGTTAAGTGGACACAGAGACAACACATTTGCTGCACCTGATGCAGAGGCACTGACTGCTTGTCTGATTTTCTGAATGTTGTCAGTGAAGAAGGCAAAATCATTGCACGCCCTGGTGGATAGAAATTCAGAGGCTACTGACACTGGGGGGTTAGTTAGTCTGTCGACGGTAGCAAACAAGGCACGCGCGTTGTTTTTGGTAATGATGTCAGAGAAGAACGATTGTCGTGCGTTTTTCAATTCCAAATTATAAAGGCCAAGTCTCTCTTTATAGATTTCAAAGTGAACCTGGAGATTTGTTTTTCCCCACCTACGTTCAGCTTTTCGACACTCTCTTTTTTCTGTTTTCACGGTCATGGCCTTTCTCCATGGATATATTTTCTTGCCAGACACTTCCTTTACCTTAGTTGGAGCAATGGCATCTATAATATTTTTTATTTTTTGAATTAAAATGATCTACTAGCTCATTTACCGAGATGTTAGCAGGGGCAAGTGTGGAAGAAAAATTCTGAGTAAACATTTCCCTAGTGTTTTCAGTTAAATATCGCTTTGTGGTTACCTCTTTTTGAACATTTTTGAGAATAGAAATAGAGCTCTCAAAGAAAACACAGGAATGGTCAGAGAGTGCAACATCAGTAACCACAACCTCAGAGATATTCAGACCCTTTGAGATAATTAAGTCCAGAGTGTGCCCCTTATTGTGCGTGGGCTCCGTCACATGCTGAGTCAGTCCATGGCTATCAAGAACACAAAACAGTTCTTTAGGCCCTCTGTCCTGGGGGTTGTCAACATGGATGTTAAAATATCCAATAATGACTAGACGGTCAAAGTCGATACACATACGCCCTTGAGCCTGGACCCAGCACATATCAGTAAGAGATTGTTGCATTTTGTACACTAAGAGTTAGGTCTAACTCTTAGTGTGTGTTTCGCTCTGCTCACCGGTCCGTCACAGCGGGTGGAGCTGCAGGATTTCTGTTGCATACCGCTATTTTATTAAAATACTGCCAGACCGGTGAAGCCATTTTGGCCCTAATATTTATTCATTGATTTTTTTTATGAATTATTCTCCCACAATTTGAATTGATCCAAAGTATTTGTTTTTATTTGCTTTTACACATTTAAAAAGAAACGGTGAATAAAGAACCACATTACAACTAAAGTATCAATGTATTTCACATTTAACCAACTACAGTGGAGTGCGCCAGCTGGGCGTAAACTGGGCGTAACTCTACGTCCGTCGTAGAACCGAAGGTTAAGACCAAACTAAAGTTATGACTAGTGCACCACTTAGACTTAAGCCCTGTATGCGTTGCGCCCGGGTGTAACTTTTACGCCAAGTATGGAGCAGGCGTGAATCGGAAAGACAGACTAGTATCCATAGTAACGTAAAACAGGCAAGAAGGATAATAACGATGGCAGGGCGTCTTGTTTACATGTTTAACAATAATAATAATAATATATTTAATTTGTTAGCTTTTTGACAGCTGACACATCTGCGTCAACCTCTTCAAATGTTGAGGTTGAGGGCTCTGAGCTGTCGATCCCATTCAACCCGGTGAAAGTGGGGGAATCCTCTCCATAAATAGCAATAATGATTTCGCTGTATGGAGAGGTTTTTGGAGCAGGGCCTCCGCCGGTCGGAGGGTTTTTGAGAACGATGCATCCTTTTTGGCTCTGGATAGTAGGTCCTTCCACTTTTTCCTACACTCTTCCACCGTCCGTATCCCTCCATCACCCAAGTCATTTATCGCACCAGTGATTCACTTCCAGGCTGCCAGTTTGTGTTTGTTTGTCATTGTATTATTACATTTGGCAGCGAGTTTTTATGCTCTGCATATATTTCAATTAATGTTCTAATCTCTCTATCAGTAAAATGTTTTTTTCTCTTCTTTCCGTTATCCATATTCGTTATTCAATTCTTAGCTTGCTCTGAATGGGGGAGTTCGAGTGTTCAATTATATAGACGTGTGTTGCTTGGCAACAATTACTGTTTTGCGTCTATTCACGTGGACGCGCAGGCGCAGCTACGCCCGAGACTAGTCAGGCTTGGTGCACTCGGTGTAAATTCTAATCACTAACTCCACTCATAGGGTTAGGGTAAAGTATCAATGTATGTCACATTTAACAAACTAGGGCCCACATGCAGGGTCATATTTAAATCAGTACATTAAATGGCATATTATTCAATGTATGTATTTTTATAAATATATTTATTTTGGTAGGTTTGCTCTTCCGTAATACATTTTAATTATTATAATAAAGTACATGTGTCTAATAATACTTACATACTTTTACTTAAATAAGATATGAATGCAGTACTTTAACTGGTAATGGAGTATTTTCACAGTGTGGTGTTTGTACTTCTACTTCAGGATCTAGTACCTGCAGCAAGTCCTGATAAAGGGTCTAAAGTGTTATTAATGAGATAATAAAGTGCTACTGAAGAGTGTAAAGTGTTAATTAAGGGTAAAGGGAACAGACCTGCTCTCTGTATCCGAAGATGAGGCTGTGAAACAGCGTCCAGTAGTTTCTGGAGTCTCTTGTTCTCCTCTTTGGAAAGAAACAGCTCCTCCTCGAGCTCTGCTATCGTTTGTTCAAACAGAGCAAATATCTCTTCATTAGCAGCAGTGAGTCGCTGCTTCTTCAACGACAGCAGCATTTGGACTTTACTCATGTTTCCTAGATCACCTTTTCCTGCAGACTCCGTTAAACACACCGTTTCTCTCTGCATCAAACTCTCAATCTGACTAGTGTTGCTAACGTGTTTCCAGCTAGCATGCTAAGCTAGCTCCTATAGTCCGAGGTAAACGCTCCAGAAAAAAGAGCACACAGTCCATTCGGAGGTTTATCCAGACACACACAGAGAGAGAACCGTAGAGACGAGACGCCACGTGGATCCAGGTTCTTCTTCTTCTTCTTCTTCTTCTTCTTCTTCTTCCGTCTTCATCATCTTCTTCTTCTTCTTCTTCTCTCGGTTTTTGGCGGATTTCAAACAGCTTTAAGGTGCATACCGCCACCTACTGTACAAGAGAGTGTATCACCATATCATCCTATCACCGCTTGTGGAATTATACCATTGTGTTGTTTACGTTGTTTTAAATTCTTCCAATCAATCCTGTTCCACTCAAATACTTAAGAATGGCCTTCCTGGTAGCTCTGACCCCTTCACCTTGATTGATTGATTGATTGAAAAGTGTATTAACAGCTTGTATATTGGGTACAGTACAGTACAGCTCAAAACATACAATTGTTAAGGGGATGCAGACCAGAGAAAGACTTTCGTCTTGTTTACATCAGGGTCCCCCATTTCCAATTCATCATAACCTTCTGTTCCCAGTGTCCCCATCAGGCTCCACTCCCTTCCTGCCTCTCTTACCCCCTCACCTTCTGTTCCCAGTGTCCCCATCAGGCTCCACCCCCTTCCTGCCTCTCTTACCCCCTCACCTTCCTTTCCCAGTGTCCCCATCAGGCTCCACTCCCTTCCTGGTAGCTCTGACCTCCACTCCCAAACAACTTTTAAATCTGATTCTTACTATCAGAGATATTAAACATTGTTCAGACCTTGTTTTAGAGGTTTTCTTCAGATGTTAACATTAACTAGAGTGCGTGATGTCACAGCTAGAGGGTAAGACATCATATCATATTCATATTTTATTTAAAACTGCCATAATTCCCAAACCCTACATTCCTGAGAGAGAATTTATCATGACAAACGTAGGAAAACATCTCGTAGCTTGAAAAAAGACAAATAATTAAGCAATAATAATTAAACAAAATTTCTCTTGAGGGCATGAAGTGACAAACACTTTCAACATGCCTCCATTAAAGCCCATTGTAATGTCAGGCTGATATTTCCTCACGGCAGCAGCCGCACACCTTTAGTTAAACTGCCAAAAAGGCCACATTATTAATTAATCATCAGACTACATTAATATTTTAATAGTAAAACAATAAAAGCAATGAATGATAACACTTTACTTTATTCAACATAAAACCAAATGAACCTTAATTAGATATGGATATTAAGAAGGCCTTCAAAAATGATACTGATGTATTGATGAAAGGCCGGCTTTTTTAAGTTTGCTTCCCGAATAATGACGTTACGTGTTTACTCAGTAGGGCACGGCACACCTTGAGAGTCAGTTTTCAACGGGCAGGGCGTCCCATAGACCTTCATAGACTTCCCATAGCGTTAGACCAACAAGTCCTCCAACTCATACGACCAAATATGTAGTTTGTTCAAGCGCTTAATACGTCCTGCTCCCGTTGAATGCAAACGTTACAGATGGTCGTTTATTCACAAATAACCCTCTCTGTAAAATCCTAAATTGTAGGATAGTTTGGCCATTAAAATGCTTTTTGATTAGATTTCTAGCGAGAAGTGTATATTGTATTTTTAGAATCCACGTCCAGTCGATATGTAGGATCTATAGTTTGATAGATATCACGAAGATGATTTGAGGCATGCGGCAGCCTCCATGTGAAGTTACGGGTTGAAAACAGTATTTCCGGTCTCGACGTTTTCATAATAAAACCAATGATCAAATGATTTAACAGTGATATCTGCACAGGGTTGGGTTGTAACGGAATACATGTAACGGCGTTACGTAATCAGAATACACAAATCAAGTAACTGTATTCAGCTGGCGTTACATTTGAAAAACGAGTAATCTGATTACAGTTACTTTCGTAAACCTGAAGTGAATACATTTTGGATTACTTATTGGAATTATTGGTGGAAAGATTTCCTCACAGCATTTAATATTCATTACTAAAGGAACAGCCGAATCATCACAGCCACAAAACCTATTACCGCCGCAGATGGACCAAAAAAGGGAGCGTTTGAACAAAAAAAGGGGCGGGTCCGCTCAGTGAAACGATAACAACGAAACATGTAGGAACAGAAGTCTGCATTTAAATTGTGTGTGTGTGTGTGTGTTTGTGTGTGTGTGTGTGTGTGTGTGTGTGTGTGTGTGTGTGTGGTTAAAACACATCAGCCTGCGGTCGCTCTTAGCCTTTCTAATGATTCTGAAGGTAAACACAGTGAAGGCGGTGCGTGAAAGGCGGTGCGTGAAAGGCGGTGCGTGAAAGGCACTGCGTGCTCCTCTTCTCAGAGGCTGAGTTAACCCTCCCGCTGCCTCCTGGTGCTGCAGAGATTTCATGAAGTGAAGGAGGTGTTCCTCCTATAAAACAGCTGTGGGCAGCAGATACTGTGAGAGTCACAGACATGAATGCATAGATCAAGGCAGACTGGTGCACAAACTCTCCTGTTTTGCCGATCCGGTGCTTGAACAAATATAGCTCTACACCCCTGGCCGAAATGTCCTTAAAATATGTCCGAGTTCGACATTTTAATTCATGTCCTGCCAACACTGGCAGGACAGAAGGCGACACGCCCGTTCTAAGCCGTGTCTCTCACTCCTCACATCCCAAGCTGCATCCCCAAAAAGTTTATTATGTTGGTACATCGTTTCAGATGTTATGTTTCAGTTGTGCTTTGATACGCCATTAAAACAGTAAAAACACGTTCAGTTTCCTTTTGCTTTTTGTGTCTCCTGTTCACCAAAACATACCATCTGTGATGGAAAAAGAAAGTAATCCAGAAGTAATCTAAAAGTAATCTGAATACGTACGAATACTTTTTATTCCGAGTGTTCTTGCTTCTCTCTTTGGAGGTCATCACTTAACGGCATTGTGATATACCGTTCTGTTTTGTTTTAATTTCACAATAAAGTTAATAGTCATGTTATGTTGGATATTATTATGTTTTATTAACTACACCACTGGTTTTTTAACCCGCACCGCCTAAAGCTCGTTATTGAATGTTGTTGTTGAACAAGTTTTATTTGATGAAAACATTTAAATATTAAGAGTGGCCTACGTACAAAATTGAAAATATCAAGATACTGTAGTGATCTCTACAATAAAACAGTTTAGTGCAGGACGTCCAAAGACATTAACAGGAGGATGTGCAAAACAGACAAACTAATAAGGCTTTATTTAAACATTAAAGAATACTTTAAGTTAAGGTCTTCTTTTGAATAAGAAAAAAAACGTTGGGGTTATCCAGAGATAAATATGAAGTCTGACAAAGTACTTAACGTCCAATATATTGCATCGTTTATTTTGGCACTTGACAATCACCTGCCCTGAATTTGACTCAGGTGTAACTAAAGTCTGATTTAAGGGTTGTTTATATTTCTCATCATTAATCAGAATCTGCAAAGTAACTCAAACAAATGTAGTGGAGTAAAAATACCAGGTTAACCTCTGACTTGTAGTGGAGTAGAACAAAGTAGTATGCTGCTGTAATAAACATTTCCCAACTTGGGATCAATAAAGTATATCTTATCTTAAGATGATCGATGGCTACTGCCATATTTGCAAAATTTGCCTCTGAACCTAGACAAGTGCATGTTTCAGGCTCATCAATGAACAACAGGAGGGGTCACAGACATAAGACCAGCTGTTAAATAAACTCTTCTGACCTTAGGTGTCATGTGGGTATATTAATTCACCTATTTATTAATTATTGTTTTAAATTTGATAACACCACTGTGTTTCGTATCCCCTAAACCTCCAGGGTGTACACAGTTTAATACTGGCAACTTCTAATTGTGGGAAATATGAAAACGTCTTATAAAGAGACGTGCCATAGAACATGTTGCGAAACACACAATAGCCAGCATGTGTAGTTCTGGGGGGGCTGGACCCGGGGGCTGGACCCGGGGGTTGGACCCGTCCAAGTCCAGTTTTGGAAAGTCTGCCGTGGTTCCATTCCATTTCAAAGAGCTGTTGACGCTCAGCGTAACCTTGTCGCACTGCCACTCCAACATCCAATCACAGGGCTTGATGACTAATCACAGGGTTTGTAAAGCAAGGCGGATGTTGTGGTCCCAAACGATAGCTGGGGATTCTGGGTAGTGTAGTGTCTTCGGAAACTATAGTGTCTAAACTCCTGCGTGCTATTCGTTTGTCTGTTATTACATGTCGGCAAGAGGCTAATCACTTCAATAGTGTTTTTGTTACGTTTGAAGTTAACGTGAATAGTTTGAGGCTATTCAGCAGTCGGGACTGCTTGAGGCAAAGAACACAATCACAGTGGAAGCTGAGAATATTGGAGTGAGTGTTTGTGTTAAAGACAGTGTGAGGCTGTTTTTCTTTTTAAAAGTCCTTTGTGTGATGAGGGCAATCATTTCAAGTGTTTCTTGTTACGTTTTAATTTAACGTGAATAGTTTGAGGCTATTAAACAGTAGGGACTGTTTGGACAAGAACAAAGTTGAGTGAGTGTTTTAATTACAGTGTGAGGCTTTCTTTTTAAAAAAGTCCTTTTCAGGGAAAAGGCCTGAAAAGTTTGAAGCTTTCAGTGGTTGTATTTTCTGTTTTCAAACAGACATTGCGTGTGGATTACGATGAGAAATGCGACATTCGTGCGTTAGATAGACGATATTCTGCTAATTGTGTTTGGACAGCGTCTTAATTTGTCCCATTATAGCGTGTTTAAACAGAGGAGATAACCATACTGGCTCTTAAAGTCAAAACATTACGTGCATGGGTTCAAAGCCGTATGACGTAAGGGTTTGAGGCCCATTTATAAATTGTACAATAAATAGAAATGTTATTTTAAACTGCAGTGTTTTGTTACATTTTTAGTCATTATTTCAACTCCGCTGTGAGAACCACGAGGTGTTTTCAAATGCTTTTGTTCTTCAGGTTAAAGGTTGGAAAATAAGCTGCTATCTTGTCTTGCCCTCATGTTGAAAATAAGCCACACGGCAGTCGCCATTTCGTGAAATGCTAATTGAAAGTACTCGGTTTGTTCTTACACACTCAGTCCCACTCACATGAGGCTAGGCACTCCATATTGAGAAGGACACATCATATTTCTTGGCAGAGTTGGAACTATAAAATAGACAGGTTATCTTACCGTGGGAAGTTTGGTATTTGTAGGAGTCTGGTTTTGTAAGTATTTCTGCTTACAAGTGTGTATTGGCGGGTTTTTGAATATTTTTGTCTGCAAGTGTGTATTGGTGGATTTTTTTTTGGAATATTCTTGCTTGCAAATGTGTTTTGGCGGTTATGTGCTGTGTTGTTTAACCATATTCTCCCATTTTTAAGGAAAATAAGCTTCTTCTTGTTAAAAAGAGGTCAGTTTTGACAAAGATACTATAACATTTTGAAGCTTGATTTTAAGTGTTATAAATGAACACATGCTTCATCGCCGAGATAGAATTGCAAGTGGTTTCTAATTATAAGATAAGAAACCTTACATAATTCTCTTTCAAAAAAGCAAACAAATGTATTGAAGCTAACAGAAGTTATGACATTTACATAATTCCAAACATTTCGGAAAGTGGAACCCAGTAGAGCCACACCAGATTTCTAATTTTTATATTTCAAGGTCAAAACTGTACACAGTACAATTGTTGTCTATTTTTTTTTTACAATTCTGATTTTAAAAATTTGCATAATTGTTAAAAAAGGAAATAATCATTTATATTTTATAGATTGACTTTGGAAAAAATATATATAATAATAATCATTTATATTTTATAGATTGACCTTATTAAAAAATACAGATTTAAAGTTCGGACGAACAGCAACGAAGGTACTAGTCAAAGGACTAGTGCTTCAATCTTTGATAATTTCATATTTTTTCATTCAAATAGTTAGAGAACATGTCACCAAAAGAAACTAAATTAAGGCCAGATGTAGAGCCAGGCACAACTGCAGATATCAAGGAAAGGGTAAAAATCAGATCAGATGCTACAACAGTTCCAAAACTTAGACAGAAGACATGGAACCAAATAGAGAAACTGTTGGAACAGTGGCAAACAAGAGGACTGATTCCAGCAGATGATCAACCTGGACCAACAAAAGCCCATAGAAGAGCAGTACTCGACTACTCGAGCACGAACAATGCCTACAACAGCTAACTATATGGAGGGAAGCTGAAGAAAAGACACCGTAGCTTGTAGGAACAAGACAAGGAGAAGGGAGGTGAAACTTCCAGAGAAGGCAGGGCAGACACCTCCAACAATTCAAGCTCAGGAAGAACCAGAGAATGCAGGGCAGACACCTCAAACAGTAACATCTCAGACAGTGCCAGAAAATCAGAAGCAGAACCAACAACCAGGAGGTTTCCAAGGAAGCAGAGGCAGAGGAAAAGTTCTCCGGTTTGAGGGATGCTACATATGCGATCAAATGGGCCATTGGGCTAGAGATTGTCCACAACAACAAATGAAACATCCAACACATGCACCAAACAACGGCCCTCCATGCATTTACCCCGGGGGAGGTTTCCATGATGACAATGGAGGCAGGGGGTCCCAGAGATGTCAAAGACGAACAGGGGTGCCAAACATGACCCAAATGCCACTGACACCCTGGTATCAACCACAACAATGAGGAAGCTCAGAGGGCCAGACCACCAGGTGATGCATCCTCAGCACAAGGGTATTTTGAAATCCAGCTACATTGAGCCATATCTGTCACCACAGGAGGGAGAGGTTTAATGTAAAACAAAATCGAGAGTAGCATTTGCATTTACACATATAGCATCCACAGAATAGAACATTTAGCAGACTATTTTTGTAATTATGAGAAGGAAAGAGATTACGAGTGATGTTGTTCCCCTACACAGAAAACTATTGTGTCCACACAGCTAGTGAGGTCAAGACGACGGGTTTTCCACCCAAAAATATGAAGGCGGAAACCTGGTACTCGCCCAAGAAGGAGGATCCTTACCAAGTCCTCCTGTTTACACCGACTGCAGTTCAAGGGGCGGCGATACACCTGACGTGGAGCTGTTGAGACCTGAAAACAGAAACTCGATTCTGCTGTGGTGAAGTCTGGCTACAAAGGGAGGTGTCCGATAGGGTCGCTTGTCTCAAACCAGTGAAGAAGTCAACAAGAACCCAGCAGAACTAGAGAGTGACTGTTAGCGGGAGAACAGTGACGGAGCGACAGAGACTGGCACAACATTTTCCAGCCAGTACATAGATAGACCCCGTCAGAAGACCGGGGCTGTGTTTAAAGGGGAACTTCATTTATTGTTAATGGAAGTGTAGTTTTTTAGTCAAACAATTATGTGATTTATGGAGTCAGATTACAGTTTTTTTTCTCATAAACAAAATGTTATAAATCGGTCTGAAGTATCTGTTTTAAGGAAATGAGCTGCAGATTAAATAACATAACACTGATTGAGAGCTTGGATGAAGAAGTTGTAGGGTTTTTTACAACAGTTTCAAGAATCAGTTTTTATTTATTTATTCTTGAGTAACTTTACTGATTTATAATGTAGTGCGTAAGGCAATATCTAATTTTGAGTGAGGGGCACCAGCCCTTCATGAATGTCACCCTCTGTGAGAATAGTTCGTATTTTCCCTCTAGTTTAGAGAAATATTATTTTATCATATCTTTGTTCAGCAGTAACAACCAATCCTCTAATCCTAGAATTATTGAGACGCATTAGCGACACCAGGGGTATTGTTTTTCGCAGCAACAATGATGCATAATACCAGGACAAAAGCCATTGTTGAAACAAGTAAACAATTTTTTGTGCTAATGGCAGATTGTAGTGAATGTTTTTATACCCGCAGAAAACCATACATCATACGATATTTTTTGTACACCTTATGGGTACACGGAGAAGTTATACTTATTTGATGCAACGTTATGGGTTTTACATGTCCTGTTCAGAATAGGGTGATCATTGCAATATTAATTGAGCATGTTATGCTCAAAGGAGGGAGTGTCATGATTATACAGACATGTTGATTTCAGTGACGTTGTAGTTAATAAATAATAACATGAAGTTAATAATGGGTCTCATAACGACAAAAGGTATGCCGAAGCTTGGGCCTCCTCCAAGGAGGGAGTGGTCCAGTTTTAGATGTTAGGCGAATAGAAATAATGAATATGTCAGAACTCTGAGTAATATTATCCAAGTTTTGTCTACACAGGCTAGGAAAGCGACAGAGATACCAGATGAGACACCAGAAGAGACTCCTGTTCGGCCAGGTGAATGGGTGAGGGTGAAAGTTCACAAAAGACAGTGGGCTGATCCCGGTGGACGGAACAGTGAGAAGTTGTAATGAACTTCACACGCGCTCCGGTTTAAAAGGTAAAGAAAAAGGAGCAAATTGACACCACCTCACACATTGTCACCCTTCACTGGCAACTTCCAGAACATTATTGGGAGTTAGGACTGATTTGGCAGAGCTGGAACAAAACAATAAATAGAAATAAGATAAAGATAGAAACAGCTCAAAAGACAAATTGTCTATAGATTTTTATAGATTGTACACTAAAGTGAAAACCTATTTTTGCTTTACATCTGAAAAAGAGTCCAATTTTTGTATACGTTATTATAATACTCATTATTTAAATTCTGTAACTGACACAACCATGGAGAAAATAGAGATGATGTCAAGAACAAAGCCAAACCAATTGTGGGGTCCCCTAGGGATAAGAGTCAGAATAGCATTGTTGATTGTGCTCATTACACTTGGCACCTTTCTGGTTGGATGGGGAGTACAATATCAAGTAAGACATGGATCCATTAGTCCACTCATAGAGAATGCCCACATCACTAACAAAACTCCAGCTGAGTTTCAGAGACTTTCACTTATCCCCAGAGCCAAAAGATCAGCTGAGCAACAAGAGGAGGATTTAGAAATACTCGTTCCCAAAGGTGAGGCGGTTATAATCAAGATGATTCACCCCCCATATATGCAGTTCTTGTATCAAATGATGAGATGGGTTTAAGTGATCGGGATAATCAGTGATGGGGATTTACAGATTAGGGGAATCTCCAAATATACTGGATCCATGTTTTAGTCTGTACCAGAAACACCCCCTGTTAAGTTTATGGACAACCGACCGGTGACCTGAGCTAAATTATTGAAAATGATTACAGTAGAAACAGGCTACTAACCCACAAGTACAGCTTTGTACGTACAAACTCTATGAACAAAATTCCCCAGCAGATTGTGGCGACATTGCAGATATGTCCAGTCACAAAAGTTACTTATGTTCTAAATAACAGTGAGATTTAAAGTGATGGAGAAAATATGGGGATGTTCTTTTATAGTGTGAAATATGTGGTGCTTGAAACATGTAGGTATTTTTAAAATAATAGAAGAAAATGGTTTCCTGAAAGAGTTATTTGGAGTAGCGATGTTACAGTGGGTGAAAGCAATGTTTAGGGATATAGCACAACTATTAGTAGACATTAATTACATTTAACAACCAGACAGATAGTAAGATTAGGAAAATAGAGTGGAAAGGATTGGATTTATTTTACCTCAGTGTGTTAGAATTAACTATAGGTAATGCGTCCCGAGATCTCTCTCTCTCTCTCTCTGCCTGTCAGAACGCTACGACCCCATCTTCAGACAAATGACCTCACCACAGGAGACTCCTCCTCCATCGAAAAGACAGAGAACCCGAGCTGAACCAACAATGACCTGAGGCATCCAGAACCATCTCCACCTAAGGCATCCAGAACCATCTCCACCTAAGGCATCCAGAACCATCTCCACCTAAGGCATCCAGAACCAAACCAGCATGCTGACAAAGAGGCAAACTCTCATCGGTCCCTCAGACAGGACATGAAGTTCCAGCCTGAGCCACGAGATTTGGCACAAGAGCAGAGTGTGGGACATGAGAGCGGAATACGCCCTCCATGCAACAGCGTAGAGACTGAAAAGGAGGAGATGAAATGCAAAGCAGTTGGGCCACTGAAAAGGGTTAGACCGGGCGGATGGACTGAGGAGAGGACAGAACCAGAGGAGTTGGCATGGGCCAGCAGAACGTGAGGGGGTCGTGGCTTGACGACCGGAGGGGGAGAGAAGGAAAACGGGAGTGAGTGAGTTTACACATAAACACACGTATTAGAAAATAATCCTAAAAACACACTGAGGGTAGAACATATTATTCAATCTTTTCATTATATAACAAATTATTCTTTTAGAGATTCTTATTCATGTGAGAGTTTGGGGAAGATTTAATTTGTTACAATATAGATAGCAGGCAAATCTTTATTTGAATGGAAAATGTTAAAGGTAGAGCTAGAACCAAGCCAAAGAAAGTACTCCAATCTGGAGTATTGGGTTCTACATTGTAGCATGGTTATTACCATAGGAGAACTGTTAAGGTGGAAACAACATTTGTTTGTCGTCCAAGATGTAGAGTTTTAAAAAAACATTAGGCAAAGAGCGATTGAAAATTTAAATTTTGAAAAACTAGTATAATTGGGAGTAATGCATGCGGGGCCTTGGATCACTCATTTTAATGGTGCATATTTTTGAAATCTTACTTGCAGCTTCAGAGGGAGCGCACAGCACCAGAGTATGAGTTTTTAAAAGACAAGTGCCACCACCTCCTAATGCTCATCCATTTAATCAGTGATGACCTGACATTTAGAGATGGTATTTAAAAGGAGAAACATATCTGCCATGAGTGAAAATTCCTGAATTGAACTACAAACCATTGATGAAATGACTTCTGTTTTTAAAGTCCTTGTTAAAGGAGGGAGTAATTATCACATGCTCGGGCACCAAAGTTTCCACACACTGTAAAAGGAGTTAGCATGGTTCTTCAAGGAGACCAGAATTGAAGATAAATTAGTGTAATGTGTTAGTGATATTCCACCGGTTTTCACACCATTTCAGGGACTTTATCACTGCATTAAAGCAGACCACCCAAAGCCACCAAGTAGGAACTGTATCACTGCATTAAAGCAGACCACCCAAAGCCACCAAGTAGGAACTTTTAAGGGATGAAATTCTACAACTGTTGTAACTGACCACAATCTTCTCCCAGAAATGACAGTCTAGAATGCCGTACCCCAGAGTAGGTGTTTGGTGGTATCGTGGAACTAAAACCTTGTACTCAGTCTTGCCACAGGATTGGGCTGGGACCTAGCACAGCCAGTGATGTTTTTTATGTAGTTAATCAACATGGCGAAAAACACCCCAAAGCCAGTAGGGCTAAGAGACCAGTCCCAGGGGGAGTTTAGGCTCCACTGTGTACAAGGATAACATAGAGCCCAGGAGAGGCCTAGATGTTGCATTTCCATGTCCTAACGTACCGATTGATCACGACGGCCTCTTCTAGAGAACATATTGTTTTCATACCTTAAATGGTATGAAAGGAGGGAGGGTACATTTCTCATGAGGGGACAGTTTCCAATGCTAGTAGAACAGGACGATCAACCCCATATACAGATGTTGATGAAAATGATGAGTTAGTTTGAATAAGTTTAAATGATATGGATGTTCAGAGATGAGATTGTTCAATGAATGTCCAGCCGATGTGATTATTTAAATGATGAAATCATGTGAAGAAGTGAGCAAACTAAAATGCTAAAATGGAGTGAATCAATTTCAATTAACCTATACTATTCCAAGATAGTGTATTTTTATTTTTTATTATTACTCTATACTATTCCAAGATAGTGTATTTGTATTATTACATTACACTGGTCCAAGATAGTTTGTTTCATTTTTATTATTTTTCACTGTTCTATATGATAGATTTCATGCATTTTAGAATCATTACTATTTTAAAATGGGTCGTTTCTTTTCACTTTGTAAAAACAAGTGCCTTAACACTGAGCGTGGTATGAGAACGGTTTCTGTGAAAGGAGGGAGGAAGAAATGTTCTAATACCAAGCCATTGCTGCTATTTTGAAGAATGATATTGAATGTTAACACTAGAAGTTATGCACAAGGGAAAACTTTTATGTTTGAACACAGTCAAAGTATTTTGTATTTTTGTAAAGTTGAGGCTATTCGAAACATTCCATTTTGATTGTATGTTTTTGATATGAGTTATGTACTATGCAGAGTTCAGATTAAGAACTCATTGATTTCAGTATTATACACACCTTTTAGGTGTGTAAGGAGGGACTGTTAGAAATTAAAATCAATGTTTAATAGCATAATGTAGCTTAAACATACCGTCAGTTTAAATGCTATTTTATTCTGGAAAAAAACCGGAAGTTCTCAATACCAAGCTTTTATTCTGAAAATCCTTCCTGACGACATCCGGGACTACCGTCCATTAGTATCACTAAAGTGGCTATTGACGCCGTTAACATGTATTGCATATAAAGTTATGAAAGAGTTAAGGAAGAGAAAAGGCGTATTTAGATATATTGAATGTACAATGTCTGTATCCTCTGATATGCGTAACAACGGACATTAAAACGTTGGAGAGCCGGCCCGCAGGGAGGAGCCAGCTGAGGATATAAATACAGCGGGACCTGAGGGGTTCGGCCTCTATCTTCACCTGGCAGAGCCAGAAACACAGCTGCTTTTCTGTCGAACAATATTCTGTTTGTAACATTACCGCGCCTTTATTTTAATTAAAGTACCAATTTGAAACCATCTCAGAGACTCCATTTAGTCTCCTTTTTAAGCTTCTCTCCTGGACGCGACAATTATTACACAGATAACAATACACGGGGGGGATATACATTTCACATCTTCTTTTGATTTGTGTTGCCAGGCACATTTATGCGCATTGACCCTACAGTTTATCGCACCGCACAAAATAAATCGTCTAATGATAAATACAACCGGCTCACCCGGTTATTACTCTCATTATACTATATCTACAGAGCTTCTGTACTCTACTGCCCTCATGTAATTATAAAAGAACCGTTTAGATTATCAGATAATATAAAAACTGAATCCTCTTCAGGTCACAGTAGAAACAGACTCTTACTTTGTGTCTGAGGGTCCGGGTTCATCTCTGAAGTCTGGAGGTTCCTCTTTAGACTGCACACTCCCGCACAGACCGCTGGGGAATGGAGATGTGTCCTCTTCCTCATCAACTTTGAAATCACTCATCTTCTCTAGTCTGAGAGAAAAACCAGTAACACTACACACACACACACACACACCCACACACACACACACACACACACACACACACACACACACACACACACACACACACACACACACACACACACACACACACACACACACACACACACACACACACACACACACACACACACACACCACAACCAGGAAATGGATAAAAAAGTTCACAACATTTGAAGAAGTCACTTTCGACTGCAGGAAATAAATGTATTTGTATTTACAGTTTATTTTCTGAAATACAGTTCAACTGAGTAAATGATTAATGTGTTAAAACTCACACTGTTTTCCTCCTGCTGCTCTGCCGAGGTGTAAAATGGAGTCCGGCAGATTGACTTCCTACATTCCCTTTCAACACCCTTCCCTGTCTGTAGCTCCTCCCTTTGTTTCAGAACCAGCCTCATCACCTGGACAGGTACAGACAGGGATTCTTTTCAGTTGCTCTCACAGTAAGACGGTTACAAAAACACGTATAAGAACCATAGAAATAGACATGCAGCTACAAACAAGCAAGACGAAGTTATTGAAGAAAATAAATAAAACCACAGAGTGAAAAAAAGGTCTAAAAACATCCTGCTTTCAAACCCTTACTTGTTGTTGTTTTGGGTAGTCGAGTGTTAACTGTGCAGTGCATTGTTCCATATTATATATATGTGTTTGTGGAATAGTATTACTGCTGCATGAATGCTCAAGTTTCATTTAGTAGATTATTTGAACTCCTTAGACTCTTGGTTTGTGTAATCAGCAGCAATGCAGATTCTATGAGATCAATATGCGTGTTGTCCTGTGAGATCCATGTATCTCTAAAAAGTCAACTGTTCATGAGTTTTTCAGAAAAACAGCTCCTTTATATTCTTGGTTTATTAAATCTGCAGCAATGCAGATCAAAGAGGCTGACAGACTATGATACATATGAAATACATAAATAAATACTTGATCCAAGTTAATCACAAATATTTTAAGTCATCTGGAGATAAGTGGTTATCGCTGCACAGGAGGGGGATGAACATCTGTAATCTTACAATAACCAAAGCTGTGTGGTGTCTCGTCAATTGTGTTAGTCGTGTTTGTTTCATGTCATGTCTCGTTTTCCCATTTCCTGTTTTATTTTGTACTTACCTCTTGTCTTTCCTTTCAGGCCCTATTAATTCCTCACTTTGGGTGTTTTTCCGTCATCGTCAGCGTCTGCCCCGCCCCTGATTGTTTCCACCTGGGCCCTATTCCCTCATGTATAAATAGTCCTTGTCTCCCTTTGTCTTGTGCCAGTTCGTCTTGTTTCAGTGTGCTTCCATGTCCAGAGACCCAGCGTTAAAACCAGAGAGAAGAGTTTTGTTTGTTTGAGATCGAGAAGTTTTGTTTTGTCCTCGCTTGAGTGATTTTTTGTTAAAACTTTGTTTTATTTTTTTCATTAAAATCTGAGCCGTCGCAATTGAGTCTAGTATTTTTGTACCCCGTTCTAACAGAACGAACTGGCCAACATGGACTCAGCCGACTCAGAAAAAATTAAAGTGGATGTCGAAGAACAGAGAGCAGAGCTTGCTCACCATGCTGCACAGCTGGTCTCCATTAACAGAGGAGTTGGTAACCTCACTGATCGCCAAGCAGAATTCCAGGAGGCTGTAACGAATCAAGTTAATCACCTGGCGGTTCAAGTGCACAGAGCTCTTACCCAGCTCGAGGCTGGATCATCTACACGGTCTCCTACTATGCCAAGCCCATCCGTTGCATCCGCTGGTGCTGCTGCAGACCACATTCCCTCTTCTGGAACGTCGCTTCGCCTTGCATCTCCAGAAAAGTTTTCCGGGGACTCTGGGGACTGTCGCCCCTTTCTGGTACAGTGTGAACTGCATTTCACCCATAATCCCTCAGCCTTTATCTCAGACCAAGCTAGAGTAGCCTTTATGCTGTCCCATTTAACCGGGGGAGCTGCTGCCTGGGCTACGGTCGAATGGTCCTCTAATTCTCCAGTGAGCCAGTCAGTGAACATGTTCTCAGAGACTCTAAGGCATGTTTTTGATCACTCTTCACCAGCCAGAGAGGCCAGCCGAGTGTTAATGCAGATTAAACGGGGACCCAGAAGAGTGGCAGATTATGCGATACAATTTCGCACTTTAGCAGCAGATAGCGGGTGGAACACCCCAGCCCTTATTGATGCCTTTATGAATGGATTAAAGGATTCTATTAAGGATCAATTGGCACCCCTGGAGCTACCAACAGATCTTAACTCTATCATTGCAATGTCTACCCGCATTGATATTAGACTTAATGAAAGGAACAGTGAAAGGTTAAGGACCAGCGTGCGCCCATCTGCCCCACAACGCCCATGGATAAACAATACACCTCTGACAACATTATCCGAGGAACCAATGCAGCTGGGCGGAGCCAGGATCACGGCAGAGGAGCGACAGCGCCGTTTCCGTGAAGGATGCTGCTTCTACTGTGGACAACATGGCCATGCTGCATCTTCCTGCCCGTTAAAAGGACAGGCTCATCGGTGCGACGGAGGGCGCTGGTGAGCCGATTTTCTGCAGCTGACTTTCCTCCACGTTCATTGACCAAGGTAAAATTACAGTTACGTGACCACACCATGACTCAGGGGGTACTAGTGGATTCAGGGGCGGACGAAAGTCTGATGGACTGGGGTCTTGTTAAAAGACTGGGCATTACTACTGTTCCTTTGACTTCTCCTGTAGATGCCAGTGCCTTAGATGGCAAGCTGTTATTCAGAGTAACCCATATAACTGAACCCGTTCAAGTAACCATAGATGACTTTCACACAGAAACATTAAGATTCCACTTATTTGACTCTGCACTTCACCCTATAGTTTTGGGACTTCCATGGCTCCTCAGGCACAATCCGAATATTGACTGGCGGTCGGGAAACATTATGAACTGGGGCTCTGATTGTAAAGTAACCTGCTTAGCGTCCCCTGGGAACTCCAGACAGTCTGTAAATCAGACAGACATCCCCAATAGAGTTACCACTGACATCAAGTCAGAGTATGCTGACCTGTCCAGAGTGCCTGCATGTTATCTGGACTTAAAAGAGGTTTTTGACAAGACTAAGGCTACTTCGCTACCACCTCATCGACCTTATGACTGCCCTATTGACCTTTTGCCTGGAGCTCTGATCCCTAGAGGTCGGCTTTACTCCATCTCTGCACCAGAAAGAGGGGCCATGAAGACGTACATTGACTCTTCCCTTAAGTCTGGACTCATTAGACCATCGTCATCACCTGCGGCTGCAGGCTTTTTCTTTGTGGGCAAGAAAGATGGTTCCCTCCGTCCATGCATAGACTATAGTCCACTCAATGGAATAACTGTCAAGAATAAATACCCCCTTCCACTAATGTCTACAGCGTTTGAACTGTTGCAGGATGCCCAAGTATTCACCAAACTGGACCTCAGAAACGCCTATCATCTCGTCAGAATTCGGGAGGGGGATGAGTGGAAAACAGGGTTCAACACTCCGAGTGGCCACTACGAATATCTTGTTATGCCTTTTGGTTTATGCAATGCTCCAGGTGTTTTTCAGGGTATGATCAATGATGTGTTGAGGAACTTTCTCAACACGTTTGTCTTCGTCTACCTTGACGACATCTTAATTTTCTCACCGGATGAGGAAACTCACATTCAACATGTCCGCCAAGTACTCCAGAAACTGTTGGAGAATCAACTGTACTGCAAAGCTGAGAAATGTGAGTTTCATGTCAAGACGGTCTCCTTCCTGGGTTATATCGTCACCGCTAACCATATTCAGATGGATCCAGTAAAGGTTAGTGCTGTGGAAGATTGGCCAACTCCCACAAACAGGAAACAGATCCAACAATTCTTAGGCTTTGCCAATTTCTACAGAAGGTTCATAAGAAACTTTAGCACTATTGCGGCGCCATTACATGCACTAACCTCTTCTCATGTTGTTTTTAAGTGGAACACTGAGGCGGAGAAAGCCTTTCAAAGACTTAAGACGTTGTTCACAACCGCTCCAATCCTCACAGTGCCTGACCCGCAGAGACAATTCATTGTGGAGGTGGATGCCTCGAACGAAGGCGTCGGAGCGGTGCTCTCCCAAAGGTCTGCTCAGGACAACAAGCTCCATCCTTGTGCTTTCTTGTCACGGAAGTTGACAGACGCAGAGAGGAATTACGATGTGGGGAACAAGGAACTTTTGGCAGTAAAGATAGCCTTAGAAGACTGGCGTCATTGGTTAGAGGGGGCGGAACAACCATTTATAGTATGGACTGATCACAAGAACCTGGAATTCATTAGAAAATCCAAAAGACTAAACCCACGCCAGGCTAGATGGTCATTGTTTTTTAGTCGCTTTAACTTCACCTTGTCATACAGACCAGGCTCTCAAAATGTGAAACCAGATGCTTTGTCACGCATGTACGAGCCTGAACCTGCTGCCAAAAAACCTGAAAGCATCCTTCCACTTCATTGTGTGGTTGGGGCAGTTTCATGGCAAATAGAATCTGTGGTGAAGCAAGCACATGGTGAGAGCCCGGCTCCTAGTGGTTGCCCGCAAAATAGGTTGTTTGTACCTGTTTCAGTTCGCTCACAGGTAATTCACTGGGCTCATCCGGGGGTTAAACGCACAATCTTTATGATAAAGCAACGTTTCTGGTGGCCGGCTATGGAGAAACAGGTGGCAGAGTATGTGGCAGCCTGCACCGTTTGTGCCAGAAACAAGACCTCCAAACAAGCTCAGATGGGTCTGCTGCAGCCTCTTCCTGTTTCACATCGTCCATGGTCACACCAAAGCTAGCCCCAAGGTTCGTGGGTCCTTTCCAGGTGTCTAAGGTGATTAACCCAGTGTCTGTGCGCTTACGTCTACCCAGGGCGCTCAAAGTCCATCCGACGTTTCATGTGGGGAAGGTCAAGCCTGTAAGAGAGAGTCCTCTGGTGCCCGCCTCTAAGCCCCCACTGCCTCCCCGGATGGTTGATGGTGGTCCTGTCTACACTGTTAAGAAACTGCTTGGAGTCCGTAACCGTGGTCGAGGGAAACAATTCCTCGTGGACTGGGTTGGTTACGGTCCCGAAGAGAGACAATGGGTCCCTGCAAGCTTCATTGTAGATCGGAGTTTGATCACTGACTTTTATCAGGATCATCCAGGAGGGTCTGGGACTTCCGGAGCAGTCCCTAGAGGGGGGGGGGTACTGTGGTGTCTCGTCAATTGTGTTAGTCGTGTTTGTTTCATGTCATGTCTCGTTTTCCCATTTCCTGTTTTATTTTGTACTTACCTCTTTCCTTTCAGGCCCTGTTAATTCCTCACTTTGGGTGTTTTTCCGTCATCGTCAGCGTCTGCCCCGCCCCTGATTGTTTCCACCTGGTCCCTATTCCCTCATGTATAAATAGTCCTTGTCTCCCTTTGTCTTGTGCCAGTTCGTCTTGTTTCAATGTGCTTCCATGTCCAGAGACCCAGCGTTAAAACCAGAGAGAAGAGTTTTGTTTGTTTGAGATCGAGAAGTTTTGTTTTGTCCTCGCTTGAGTGATTTTTTTGTTAAAACTTTGTTTTATTTTTTTCATTAAAATCTGAGCCGTCGCAATTGAGTCCAGTATTTTTGTACCCCGTTCTAACAAGCTGTCAGACAAATGTAGTCGGGTAAAAAGGGAAATAATGACCAGATGTAGTGAAGAAGTGTACAGCTGATACAGTACCTAGAATTTGTTCTGAAGTACAGAACTTGAGTATCAGTACTTAGTTACTGTTTTCAGTAACCATGCCAGAGGGAGAGGTTGGAGCAGGTTGTGTCCCAGGTGTGAAGGTCTGCAATCATAACGTGGTGTTGATATGTGGAGATATATGTGGGGGACCCAAGTTCCCATCAGCAAAAACACGTGGGTTTGCTATCCTGGCTCCAAGATGGTGGAATGAGCTCCCCATTGACATCAGGACAGCAGAAAGCTTACACATCTTCCGGCGCAGACTGAAAACTCATCTCTTTCGACTCCACTTCGAGCAATAGAATTATTAACAAGGCACTTATATACTAATAAAGGACTGGCTTATCTATAGCCAGTTGAGTAGCACTTGAAATGTTTGGCTCTATGAAACCTGATGTACTTATATGATTCTGTTTTCTTCAGGGTTGTGTCTTCCTGGTCGAATGTACTTATTGTAAGTCGCTTTGGATAAAAGCGTCAGCTAAATGTAATGTAATGTAATTATCCCGCTAACTAAACGTGTAAGTATCAGAAACGTTTGTTTGACACAGAGATTATTTTCTGCAATAATCACAGAAATCCCATTGGATTTTTGACAATGGACCCCTTGTGTAGATAACTCCTGGGTCAGCATACAAAAATGCATCGTCACTGCACCAAATAGTAGGCTACTTATATTCAACCTCCCCACCACTCTCACAGTCTAATGTTAGTGACAGGATGAAAATGTCCTGAAACCTCATGAGGACATCAAATAACTGCAGTGTCTCTTGGTGTAGATTTCTGCTCTGAGGAACTACAAAGCACTGAAGCATATATAAAGGTAACTCCAAACTAAAGCACATGCCAAAATGTTACAGTAACTCTCACTGCCAGAAAGCCAGAGAAATGTCCACGGAGTTAGATACAAACGAACAAGTTAACCTAGAGACCGAAATAAATGTACCTTAAATTAGCTAGTGAACATTAGCTATTAATTTAACAAGCTAGCCAGCTATCCAACATGCTCATGGATATATAATGGATGAATAAGAGAACTGGATACTCCGTTCATTCCTGTGAGTTATTCAGTGGCGCTTGAAGCCCAAAGTGGAGCGAGTATAGACTCTGAAAGTACCCGGATGTGGGCCCATAGAGCATGCGCAGTTGAGTTTCTCTTAAGCCCCGCCTCTGATCTCCCGCTCTGTGTCAGTCAGATCGAAGCCGCATAGAGAGTGCAGATTAGTCCATTTCAGAATAATATATATGATATGTTTTATAATGATTATTATTTGCCTGAACATCACTTTGGTCTGGAGGTTTAAAGTGCTTTATAAATAAAGTTGTATTGTATTGTATTGTATCATGAAAGTTGTTGTGGCAGATATCTCTGCTCCGCGCCGATCCTATATGAGTTTGTTTTAAAAGAAGGAAAACTCAAAACAGCCAGGATAAGGGGTTAAACAATAATCTGCTTTAATGGTAAAACACAATATACCATACAGAGCACTCTGCAACAGTCCTCCGGGCTCAATTCCTACCCTGGTGACATACGTACCACGACAGCAAGTCAGGAAGAGAGCCCTGAGCATAAAAACGTTACAGTATTTATACACATAAGCGGGGAGGAGTCTTTGGCCGGTTTGCCTAGGCAATGAGTCAGCAGTTTGTTGATTCCATCTCCTTACAGTGTGTGTGTGTGTGTGTGTGTGTGTGTCTACCCTTAGGCAGTCCCACAGTCATGCTTTGGAGTCATATAATTTCACAGACAGAGGACTCTTTAACAGAACGCACACACATTCCCCCGGAAACATCTTTAACACACACATCTGTTTAAACCAATTATTCCAAAATGAAATCAATAAAACACAAACACCCAGTTTGAGCAGTAATTATACCTAGCTACTACAATAAACACACACATCCTCCCTATGCATGTTTGACGCACACACCTCTTATCCTCCAGCTCACCACACCAATGTCACATGTCTTTCTCTAAGAAAGCTATATTTGTTGGGGTTTACCAGTCATCATCTCATGACCTCCCCAGGACCCGCTAACCAACAAAGCTTAACTGTTCCTATACCCTAAGGCCATTTCTGAACTTCCCTTCCACCCCGAAGTCAGCTCACCCAGAATCAGAAGGACCATTGTCTCTCTAATTGTGTGTGACCCACTCGCCTCCTGCTCTTTAGGAGTCTTGAAATGAACGCACATACATTTCTCTCATTAATTTAAGCATCCAGATTATAATGAAAACTCTTACAGACAATCTACTGAGTTCTGCCCTTGAAAGCCCAAAATGACTCTCTAAAACACTTTATCAATGGGTAATTATTTTACTTAACGCAGAGATCACAGATTGCCCTGTATCCTTACCTACTCACAAAATAGCCAAAAAACCACCTCCTGATTATTAACAAGTCAAGTGGAAGAAAAGACCATTTGCGCTAAATGTACTTCTACTAAAAATGGGACTTCATAATCGGAACATCAATATAAAATCCTCTCTATATTTAAGAGGAAAAATTGACTTGTCCATCCAAGTTTTAATACACATATATTAGATGACATTAAAAATGAATATACCAGAAATACGCTGTATCAAACTTTCTGTATAATACTTTACATCAATTCCCACAATTCCCCCTTTTGGTCTATCTATAAAGAGACCAACTTACAGAAGGCACTTGAAACTGTCACGATTATCTTGTCATGTCACAGTTCTATGTCTAGGTTTGGGTGTTTTTGCTGTTCTCTCTGTCATGTTTTCCTCCTGGGTTATTGTCTGGTCCTTTTCCCTGTGTTTTTCCTCCTGTCGTTAGTTTCCCTGGTGTGTCTCGTTATCTGATTGTGTTCACCTGTGGCCCTTGTGTTTCTCCTCCCCTGCCCGGCTGTTTCTCGTCTTGTGATTATCCCTCCCTGTATTTAGTCTTGTCTCGTCCTGTGTTCAGTGTTGGTGCTTCTTTTGTTTGTGACGGAGTTCACCGTGGAGTGTTTTGTTTGTCCATGTATATGTTAAGATAAGAGCCCTTGAAATAAAGGTATTATCAGTGTTATCTGCGTTTGGGTCCTACCTGCTTCACTCTGCGTATCAGAAAGCACCAACCAAATATGGACCCAGCAGATGATCCTTTTGAAAGGGAGCTGCTTTCATTCACCTACTTGCTGGCTTGCAGCTATGGTGAATGGAGGGGAGCGTCCGGGGTTCAGCAGCGAGAGGCAGCTCTGGCAGAGGCTCGCCAGATGGCTAAGCAGAAGCCAGGCTTGGTGAAATTCTTACCTGGCTGGATTTTGGATTTCCTCTCGGTGTGTTATCCCCTGCCTGCTAGCCCCAGGCATGCTAACTCCATGTCTCCCAATTCCCAACCTGGCACCATACGCCTTGGTGGGTTCCGCCTGAAGTCAACCCGTGCTTCTGCCCCAGTTCCTGCTCCTGTCCAGGAGTTGTATTACGGAACTCGTCTGGCTTATGGAGGTCCACGGAGTATTCAGGCGGCTGCTAAGAGGAGTCGTCGCAAGGCCAGGTTAGCCCGAGCCCCAGCAGCCATGGTTCCGGCTACAGAACCGGCCCACACAGCGATGGTTCCGGCCCCAGTTCTGGCCCCAGCAGCCATGATTCCAGCCCCAGTACAGGCCCCAGCAGCCATGGCTTCATGCTCCAGTACCGGCCCACGCAGCTTTAATTCCATACTCCATTACCTGTCTTACACAGCCAGGGTCCAGGCTTCCGCTCCGCGCCCAACAGCCAGGGTTCCAGCCCCAGTTCTGGCCCCAGCAGCCATGGTTCCGGCCCCAGTTCCAGCCATAGTTCCGGCTCAAGTACCAGCCCCATCAGTCATGGCCCCGACTCCAGCTCCTCGTTACCGGCCGACTCCAGCACCTCGTCTGCTGCTGGCTCTCCAGCCGACGCCAGCACCCCGTGTCCTGTCGGCGTACCGGCCGACTCCAGCACCTCGTCTCTTGTTGGCTCCCCAGCCAACACCAGCTCCCCGTGTCCTGTCGGCGTACCGGCCGACTCCAGCACCTCGTCTCTTGTTGGCTCCCCAGCCAACACCAGCTCCCCGTGTCCTGTCGGCGTACCGGCCGACTCCAGCACCTCGTCTGCTGCTGGCTCTCCAGCCGACGCCAGCTCCTCGAGTCCTGTCAGCATACCGGCCGACTCCAGCACCCCGTGTTCTGTTGGCGAACCAACTCTCTCGAGTCTCCCCTCCAGACACTTCTCAAGTCCCCTCTCAAGTTCCTACCGGAGTCCCCTCTCGAATTCCCTCTCTAGTCCCCTCTCGAATTCCCTCTCTAGTCTCCTCTCGAGTTCCCTCTCCAGTCTCCTCTCGAGTTCCCTCTCGGGTCCCCTCTCGAGTCTTTTCTCGAGTCCCCTCTCAAGTCACCTCTCAAGTTCCTACCCGAGTCCCCTCTCAAGTTTCCCCTCAGGTCTCCTCTCGAGTTCCCTCTCAAGTCCCCTCTCAGGTCCCCTCTCGAATTCCCTCTCTAGTCTCCTCTCGAGTTCCCTCTCCAGTCTCCTCTCGAGTTCCCTCTCCAGTCTCCTCTCGAGTCTTTTCTCGAGTCCCCTCTCAAGTCACCTCTCAAGTTCCTACCCGAGTCCCCTCTCAAGTTTCCCCTCAGGTCTCCTCTCGAGTTCCCTCTCAAGTCCCCTCTCAGGTCCCCTCTCGAGTTACCTCTCGAGTCTCCTCTCGAGTTCCCTCTCAAGTCCCCTCTCAGGTCCCCTCTCAAGTTACCCCTCAGGTCTCCTCTCAAGTCCCCTCTCAAGTTTCCCCTCAGGTCTCCTCTCGAGTTCCCTCTCAAGTCCCTTCTCATGTCCCCTCTCGAGTTACCTCTCGAGTCACCTCTCGAGTTCCTTCTCGAGTCACCTCTCAAGTCAACTCTCCAGTGTCCTCTCGAGTCACCTCTCAAGTCAACTCTCCAGTGTCCTCTCGAGTCACCTCTCAAGTCAACTCTCCAGTTTCCTCTCGAGTTCCCTCTCAAGCCCTCTCTCGAGTCCCTACTCAAGCCCCTACTCATGTGCCGTTGGAGGTCCCGCAGACTAGTCTTCTGCCGGGGGTCCTGCCAACCCCATGTCCTGTACCGTTGGAGGTTCCGCTGGGGGTCCTGCCAACCCCATGTCCTGTCTCGTTGGAGGCCCCGCCGACTACTCTCCTGCCGGGGGTCCTGCCAACCCTTTGTCCTGTCTCGTTGGAGGCCCCGCCGACTACTCTCCTGCCGGGGGGTCCTGCCAACCCTGTGTCCTGTGCCGTTGGAGGTTCCGCTGGGGGTCCTGCCAACCCCATGTCCTGTCCCGTTGGAGGTCCCGCCGTCTACTCTCCTGCCGGGGGTCCTGCCAACCCTTTGTCCTGTCTCGTTGGAGGCCCCGCCGACTACTCTCCTGCCGGGGGTCCTGCCAACCCCATGTCCTGTCCCGTTGGAGGTCCCGCCGTCTACTCTCCTGCCGGGGGTCCTGCCAACCCTGTGTCCTGTACCGTTGGAGGTTCCGCTGGTGGTCCTGCCAACCCCATGTCCTGTCTCGTTGGAGGCCCCGCCGACTACTCTCCTGCCGGGGGTCCTGCCAACCCTTTGTCCTGTCTCGTTGGAGGCCCCGCCGACTACTCTCCTGCCGGGGGTCCTGCCAACCCCATGTCCTGTCCCGTTGGAGGTCCCGCCGACTACTCTCCTGCCGGGGGTCCTGCCAACCCTATGTCCTGTCCCGTTGGAGGCCCCGCCGACAACTCTCCTGCCGGGGGTCCTGCCAACCCTGTGTCCTGTCCCGTTGGAGGCCCCGCCGACTACTCTCCTGCCGGGGGTCCTGCCAACCCTTTGTCCTGTCTCGTTGGAGGTCCCGCCAACCACTCTCCTGCTGGGGGTCCTGCCAACTCCTGGTCCTCTTCCGTGGGGGATCCTGCCGAAGCCTGTCCCGCCGGCTCCGGTTCCTGTCCGGCCGACACCGGGTCCTGCCCGGCCTCCGGAGCTGTCTGGTCTTCGCCCTCGATCCCGACCCTCTGTGAGCCGCGGTCTTCGCCCGCGGGCCCGGCCCCCCTGACTCTTCCTGCCGCTGCCCTCGTCCTCGAGCCCGGCCCCCTGACTCTTCCTGCCGCTGCCTTCGCCCTCATGCTCGGCCTCCTGAGTTCGCCCGCTGTGGTCTTCGCCCCACCTTGGACTCTGCCTTGCCCCCGTGCCGTCCGCCCGAGTCCCCCTTCTCGGCTTCTGCCTTGCCCCCGGGCCGTCCGCCCGAGTCCCCCTTCTCGGCTTCTGCCTTGCCCCCGGGCCGTCCGCCTGAGATCCCTTCCTGGTCCTCTACTGTGCTCCTGGGCGGTCAGCTTAGTCCCGTCCTCCGGACCCCCTCCACCCACCCTGCTTGAGGTTTTGGACTTTTGTTTGTTTTGGGGACGTCTGGGATCCGTCCCTTGAGGGGGGGGTTCTGTCACGATTATCTTGTCATGTCACAGTTCTATGTCTAGGTTTGGGTGTTTTTGCTGTTCTCTCTGTCATGTTTTCCTCCTGGGTTATTGTCTGGTCCTTTTCCCTGTGTTTTTCCTCCTGTCGTTAGTTTCCCTGGTGTGTCTCGTTATCTGATTGTGTTCACCTGTGGCCCTTGTGTTTCTCCTCCCCTGCCCGGCTGTTTCTCGTCTTGTGATTATCCCTCCCTGTATTTAGTCTTGTCTCGTCCTGTGTTCAGTGTTGGTGCTTCTTTTGTTTGTGACGGAGTTCACCGTGGAGTGTTTTGTTTGTCCATGTATATGTTAAGATAAGAGCCCTTGAAATAAAGGTATTATCAGTGTTATCTGCGTTTGGGTCCTACCTGCTTCACTCTGCGTATCAGAAACATAACAACTGTCATTCTTTTCCACTGTGTCCGTCCCCCAAACGTTATATAAATCCATCCGAAGCTGGGATTTAGAGTACTTGAAACCTTCGAGAACAGAACACAACTGTCCATGGTAGTGAAGGAACCATCAGAGGTGGAACCTGAGCGCTAGAAAGCAAGCAGTCTCCTTGTGTGGTGAATCATCACAGCCCCCCCCCCCCCCCCCCCCCCCTCAGAGGAATACGCCAACAAGGGGCAGCTGATAGGGAGAGGGCTTTCCCTTCACTGGTGGAACTGATCAGAGAGAAGTAGACTCCTCTGCTGCCTCGACAAGTCCCCCAGCCCGCTGACAGCCGCTTCCGAGTAATCTGCTGTAGGGATGTCTTCAGGGTCGTTCTCGTCCAGTCCACTGATGACAGCTTCCGAGTCGTCCTCCTCTGCGAGGGCCACGTCCGCCCTGATGTCGTCCATGGTCCTAGCAGGTGGTTTCCCCGCCGCACACTGGCTCCCGTGGTACGAGCTGTCCCCCTTTCCTCCTATGCGGACGGCATGAGAGATCCGCTGGGTCACTCGGTCGGGGCCGGAGAGCCTGGGGTTGAGCCACTTTGTCCTGATGACCTTCAGCCAGACGAACTCCGCTGTGTCCGCCTCCTGCGTCTCCCTTTGGCATCACCAACCTGTGTGGAGAAATCTGATACAAATCCCTCAAACCTACGCTCAGGGCTCCGGGGCCCTCCGCTGTTTGACCCACCACTGCGTAAGCCGCTTGGAGCCTGTTGGTGGGGTGTCTTAAAACAACAGACGTCTGTGAACAGATTTTCTAAATTAATTGTAGACCTCCTGTCTGCCAGTGCAGCTTCAGAATCTTAATACTTGGCCTGTGGCAACAAAACAAAACTCCAACATCTCTAGGTGAACCAAATAACATATTTCAATAGCTCTGAATTTCTGACAAGCGTCTGTGTTATTCTTAATGAAATCCTTGAGATCCCATTTAAAATCTAAATATAATATGAACTGCTAATGTTTCTGGTAAAGAAACACACTAATGTTATAGATTCAAAAACAACCAAAATCACGATACTGACAAAGTGAATGATTTCCTGGTGATACTGCTTCTACCTGTCAGTGCTTAGATATTATCAAGCTGAAAAAATGAATACAGAATTTCAACAAACTGTCATCAAATGTCTTTCTATTATGAATTTAGATGAAATGTATATCCCCATAATGACCTAAACAATAAAGTCTATGGCTTTTACTTCTTTACCAGGCTAGTTACATGATGTTGTCTAAATTAAATTCTGTCTCATTACATTACTATGTTTTAGCTTAACTGTAATATGTTCTTTGTACATTTCAAACCTCAGTTACTTTAATACCTGTTGAAACATTACTCACAGGTCAACTTCTTCAGTATTCCATTCTGGAATTACATCTCTCACAGTAGCCCCTTGGCCACTGATTCTGCATCTGTGTTACCTGTTATAACTCAATCAATATTAGAAACATGTCAACATTCATCAAAGAGTATCTTATCCCCTGATATGGAGCAGGTTATATGTAACCAAAATCCTGTATGGGAAGAAAACCTTCAGGTAATAATGGATTATAAGAAAATACCAAACATTTTCCCAAATGTACATCCATCATTTCCCACAGTAAACACTTCAGTGAAATGAAGTGTTTCTCTCCATCATTCAGTCCTAAAAGAAACAGAATCTTCATGTTTTAGTTCGAGTTTCACATTCTGCAAACTGCCACCTCCTGTGGGAGTGAAATATCAAGTAGATTAGAAACGGGTCACCTGTACGGTTTTCCAATTTTTGTGGAATTGTAGGAAACCTCTCGTTGCCCTTGGAGCTCCAAAATAATATGTTAGTCCAAAAACATGCTTGATTAGTCATTGTTTTAAATCATGCAGTTACACTGATCACATGCAGACATACACTCACACTCACACTGTCAGGTTGGAAAGTCCTGGTCAGAGTAACCCCAGAGTCAGTCATTGACAGTGCCTTTTCAAGTTACACTGTCGGTCAGGGTCAAAGGTCAGTTGGTCTCAGTCTTTTTGGCCATGTGTCAAGCTCTGCAGAGACTTTGATATGTCAGCATAGGCCAGTATCCTTTGTCTACAAAAATCTGTCATATATGGAGCGCCATCATTAATTAATTCACGATTACAACTACAATTTTCCAGATATCTCTATTTTTCATCGGAACAGCTGTTCCCCACATTCCCTGAAAAGTGTTATCCAAAAAATGTCACTTCCATATAGTACTACTACTGCAGTTTATTAACACCTAATCTATATTAAAATGTCTAATAGATCTACTTCAGAAACTTGTGCATATAATTATTATCTTGAGTCAAACCATTAATGGGACCTGTGTAGCTCTGCATTTCATAGGTCATTATACACAATTATCTTTCAGCATCAGCCTTCTTTACTCTAAAATTACTTTTTTAAATAGGAATATTTAGAAATGGAACAAATATTCAGTCTTCAGATATGTTCTTAACACATGTCTATCTAGTGAATAGCCAACATATTTTAAAAATGTCAGATGTATAAAAATAAGCCTACATACTCCTTTACTATCAAAGTCCAAATCTAGACCTAAGGTAAACAGTTTTGGTAATGGACAATTTAATCTAAAAACAAAACAGGACTTGTGTCCTTGTTATTTGTTCTTCAAAATACATTAGTAAATACCTTGTGAAGTATTCACAACCTAACCAACCCTCTCTAGGATATGAAATCCAGTCATCTTTAACCAGATACTATTTCCCTATTTATTTTTAGTTCATGATAACAATGGTATAAAAACCACACGTTTTACTCATAGCTAATTTCTATGTCAACATTATCCTATGTGACATAATAATCAGATGTCTTGTTTGCTACACAAGAATAATAAACTTTAATAGTTTCAGTATTCCAAACCATCTTTTAAACAAGCAGCCTCCTATCTAAACACTAAGCATATTGTTCTACACCACCTTCTGGAAAACTCCTGCACAGTTATGCTGTCAAATCCTCGCATAATTTCGTCAGAGACTGAACAGTCTGAGACAAGCCTGTCTCAAGATCTTGTCATAATGTGAACAGTCAGTGATGCGTTGTCCTTTGCAGCTGTAGTCAGTTGGATCAATGAAACTCTTGTTTGGCACTGGGATGTCCTGAGGGGGAAAAAACCTCTGGATCAATGTGCTACCACCAGCAGACACATGTTGTCCTCTGGACAGTAGAAATCCCCAAACACTTGCAGTTCCTCTTCACACCACTGTTGCCTTGACAATGAGGCACAAGCAAAATGTCCAAATCTCCTCAGAGATGCGTTCTTTGCACAGTTCTTCTGTTTCTGTAGTGAGCAACCTTTCACTTAACACACTGATTCAGAGTACAACCCAAAGGTGGCGCACAACTATCCAGTGCTGCTGTAATCACAGCAAATCTGCAACTGGAGAAAAACTCAATTTAAATCTCTCCCCCAAAGGGTTACAAAATAAAACGGCTGAGTGTCTATATGGTCAGGAATGCTGAAACATGTGAATGTTAAAACAAAATAATGGTAGTAGTTTACCCAGATTCTTTACTTTATTAAAAGTGGTAAAACTACATTGTAAAATCTCTTTTGTCTAGTTGGTGTCCTGCTTCTAAAATTCTAGTCAGCAAAATAAAATAAACTTCATCTTTAAAATCTTCTTTAATTTGAAACCAAAAAAGGTCTTCATTCTCCACCATGATCCATTTCTTCATCAAAGTCCATACAAACTGTTGATTTATCTTTGAAAACCAGGAGGAATGACAGTTCTCATAAAACACTATGCTTCCTTACTTCAGTTCTAAGTCAAATGAGCAAAACAGGAAAACCCTCCTTAACCATCTTTTATCTACTTGCTTATTCTATTCTTTTTTCAATTGTTTATCTAAGTTGTGTTACAAGCATGGTTAGATTTGTAACAGAATACAAAACTAACTGTATTTAGCGCTATATTTGAAAAACAAGTAATCTGATTACAGTTAATGAATATATTTTTTAACACTTAAAGGAAGTATTGGTGGAAAAGTTTCCTCACAAAATGTAATCTTCATTACTAAAGCTAAAACCTAAAGAAATCATCACGGAACAGTTTTCTGTCCTTACCACTTAATTGTTTCAATAAAAACTAAAAAGCATTGTGAAAACTCCCACTCTTGAGAACATTTCAACACTTTATTCCATCTAAGCGCTAATGTTTATGACAGACACGCCCTATTAATCCAAAACGGTCTTTAATGGTATCAATTGTGAACTTTCTTAATATGAATTGTAAATGCAACGTATGTTCTCTTTAGAACACAGATAGGATAGTTGCAGCTGAAACTGGTTAACAGCAGCTTTCTGTCAACCTAGATAAGCATGTTGTTCTTATATCTAGTAATATATTTATTTCATGTTTTACTCATAAAACAATATGACATTTTCCAGAATAGTAGTTAACTTTATATAACTTTTACTCTTTCTAATCTTTCAAACATCTTAATTCTCTTGTCTCTTTCTCTCTCCTCACTGTGTCCTGCGGCTGCCTGCTCACAAGCTTCTCTCATCAATCACCTCTGTGTTTTAACATTTAACAGCTTCTCTCTGACTGACAAACTTACAAAACCTTCTGTTTACTTTCTACTCTTTCTTCACAAACTTAAAAACACAATTGTGGTGAATTGTTTTTGTTTTCAGTTTCCTATCTACATTAAAAAACCACCAACTCAGAGTCACTGTGGCATGATCAATACAACTCCTAAATAACATTACAATGTATATTTCTTACAGTGAGTTTGTTATTTAATGTTTAACAAATTGTCCTCTTTTTACTTTCCCTCAACGTTACTGTATGTAATTAAGTTCCTCTGAAATATAATTAAGTACAATTCTCAGTTAATGACAAATACCACGAAATTCACAATGCAATGCAATAGTACCAATCAGATCTCAACACTCCTCATAAAAACCACAATGTGACGTAACTGTATCCTCCAAAAACTATGCCAAAAACAACAAATTATAGTTTCTTATTTATTTCAATATATCTTACTACATCAAATCAAACATTGATCCATTAATTTTCAATGTATTTCAGTCCAACTTCAGATTACTCATTGATTATTCACTACTTGTTTTAAATTCAACGCTCAGCAGCCATTTTCCAGGCATTAGAGAAAAGAGCAAGCATGTACGCTGCTGCTCTCCCGGCTGATTGAAACAAAGGGTCTACTCTTCTACAGAATCAGAAAGAGGGGGGAGATTCTGTCACAGACAAATACTGACACCCCGGCTCCGGCTGGAGCTCTCAGCCTTTTCAAGAGAAGGGGGGCTTCTTTCAACAACTAACATTTAAACTATGGTATACCAAAAACATTTAGCAACATAAAACAAGGCCTTTACGAATCAACAATGACAACCAACAGACAGAACAATCGACAAACAGATTTCCGAATGTCTCGTCGGCCCCTACTCTGTCTTCTGCTATCATTTTATTGCGTAGGAAACGGAGATCTGTGGAGGATTTTTTCGATCCTCCGTTTTAATCCCACTGCTAATCAATTTTTCTGCTTGAGCCCATTGGTCCCTAAGGGTCCCTGGTACTGGGGCTCCTAACTCACGCTCTTCTTGTTCAAATTCTCCTCCCATTATGACTTCGCATTTCTTTATCTGACTAAGGTTGATTTATGTTCAATAATATATTCTTATTCATTCACAAGCACATAAATATATCCTCCACGCAGTCTGTTCAGCTTTTAAGATGCGATGTTTCTTTCAACAGAATGGGCGTTAACCCCACAGAACAAGACAGTGAGAAATCCGTTAATTTCAATGGCTTTTGAAGTTCGCGTTTCTGCTCTTGGATTTTTTACATATAATTTCACCTCCAACTTCTATAAGCATTACATTACATTGCATTTAGCTGACGCTTTTGTCCAAAGCGACTTACAATAAGTACATACGACCAGGAAGACACAGCCCAGAAGAAAACAGAATCATAAAGTACATCAGGTATCATAGAACCAAACATTTCAAGTGCTACTCAGCTGGTTATAGATAAGCCTTGGATTTATTATTCAGATTGTTCACGGATGGGGACTCGATACCACCATTTGACCCCCCCCCAGTGAAGTATACCCTGCGGGGACTCGATACCTCCACTAGGCGTAGGGACTCCATACCCTTCCAGCCGCCAGAGACTCAATACCCGGACGCTGAAATACTTCGCTGCTTCACTTGTAGCTAACTAGTCAGCCGTACGATTCTGAAAAATCTACGAAGCTTTTAACCGTTGCTTTATTTATTTTATAACTTTACCTACCTATGCTAAACTATGCATTGCATTCTTTACCGTCAATGACACTTGGAAATATCTTTGACAACTAACATTTAGCTTAGCCAATTTATAGACCTTCGAGAGAAACAGGCGTCCGTTTTACCTTTCAGTTTTAGGATCCTTAGTTGTCAGAGATGATTCCAGGCATCTCCCTCCGTCCGCTGGCTGCTAGTGTTTTCCTCTAAAAAAAACCTACCCATGATGCCACCACGTCGGCACGTCACCACGTCGGGGTCACCAAATTGTTGGGGCAGATATCTCTGCTCCCCCGCGCCAATCCTATATGAGTTTGTTTTAAAAGAAGGAAAACTCAAAACAGCCAGGATAAGGGGTTAAAGATCAAAAGCAAAGCTTTTTTTATAATTGCCAGTAAAATCGAAATCATATAGCTACAACACTATCTAAGATATTGCAGTATTAAAATCGGAGATAATATGTGTCTGGCAATGCGCAATATTTATTTTGTTCAACCCCCAACACCAAGTCAGACGATTTATTTCTCAGCCGCTCGTCTCCGCAAGATGGCGTCGCGTGACGTCAGCGTGGCCAAACATATTTCCACCTGGCTTATCGCTCACAGCTGCTTCCGCTGATAGTACAACTTAGTTTCGTTATAATGTCTGATTCTGAGTCGGAGGCCACCCAAGATCTGGAGTTGTAAAAGGGGTAAATTAATTGTTGGATGTAGAAGTGTCAGAATCAATATAGATGTTTTTATTTTAAAGTAAATTCAGATGGAGCATAGTAAAACATGTCAATTCTAATGTCCGCCTAAAAAAACCCCATTACTTATAGTGAAAACCACCCTTGAATGATGGGTTAGTAGACTAAAAGCTTTAGGAATCAAAACTATAACATATAATAAGTACCCTGTATCAAGATTGATGCAAAACAAGGGAAATTTGACCTTTTTAGAGAGGTTTAGAAAAATAAAGTTCCATTTGAACTTTTTCACTGTAAAAATCATTTTATTACTTTGAATTATCACTATAGGTATTCATTCCATCCAAATACAACTTTTTAAAAAAAACTCATTTAACTTTTTCATTTATTTGAAGAAAAAAAAACACAATGTGAGCCTCTGAATTAGCCCCGAGTGAAACATGCTAACCTGTTACTGCACCGAAAATCATTCCTAGCTCCCTTATTACTCATCCTAGCTCCACATCCAACACATTGTTTATGATCGTAAAGACACCGAATCTAACGGTGCCCACCTCTATAAGCAATACAACTGCAATTCCGTTATCTGCTGTGCTCCGTGCGCTTTGAAATCAAATCAGAAGTTGTTTACCTCAATTCTTTGGCGTTTCTGCATTGCCCGGCTCTTTCGTTCTTTCAGTTGTTTTTTGTGCTCAAATATGGGACCTGAATCCAGTAGACTTCTCAGAATGACTAGAGATCTTCTCATAGTCCAAAACAGTTAACAGGCACAGCAGAATCCCGATATGGGCCATTTTCCCAGACCAGCACACAGTATCCGCGATGTTCCTGGAGTAAATCAGCACAGCAGCGTGGAATCGCTCCGGTCCCTCCGTGGTATCCCCGGGGTGAAAGCAGGCCCCAGCGGTGGTAAAATCCTCCTCCGTACAGCAGTACACGCCCGGTGGAAGCAGGCCAAGCCCGAAGCGTGGATCCACTCCGTTTCTCCGCGACGACTCCGGGGTAAAAACCTCTCCAGCAGGCCTCCGCAGATCGCAGATCGCAGAATCGCAGGTAGCAAAAGGTGGAGCCTACTACCAATACGGGTTTCAGCCTCCGATGTACTTTTAATGCTTCTCCACCAACAGACTTGACGATGGCAGGATCAACATCGTATGCATCACACGCGAAGTGGTCAGAGCACAACTTGCTCCATTTTGTCGGCTGCCAGCCAACACGATTCACTAAAAAAATCCAGTTTCGGCGGATGATTTTGTCTTGGGGAAATGCATGTAAAATTCTCCCAGATCCCGCACCATTCGTACATCCGAAAGCATAACAATAACCCATGTTTTTGCGGATATAATTCAGTTTTCTTTTCGAAAAACACCGCTAACATGTGAACGAGACTGCCTGGCCCAGAGACTGTTTGGCCACGGTGACGTCACGCGCGCAGAGGCTGCTGGGAATGACATGTCAGAAATTCAGACGGCTTTGGGTCGAGTTTTGTATCAATAAAAAGCTTTTTTTTGGGGTGTATTATCTCGATTTAAATTAAATAAGAAATACAGGCAGTCTTCAAAACAACATTTCTATAAAAATATAGCATATTTGGAAGCTTTGCATTTGATCTTTAAGTCTAAGTGGTGCACTAGTCATAACTTTAGTTTGGTCTTAACCTTCGGTTCTACGACGGACGTAGAGTTACGCCCATTTTACGCCCAGCTGGCGCACTCCACTGTAGTTGGTTAAATGTGACATACATTGATACTTTAACACACTTAGCTATTTGATCCTACGGCTTCCACTGATGAAATTTGTTTATGGACTTTTTGTCAAAGCACTTCAGATATTCATTGCTATCGGGATGTTGAGAGCATTCCATGGAATATAACAAAGTGTATCTCGAGCCGGTTTCTCAAACTTACCTACCCCACCTTTAACTAGAAATATCTAGTTAACAAAAAGGTGTTAACAAATCCAGAATATGATTTATATTTTGCTGGCGACTGCAGAATGCTGTGGTAGCCATGCTGGTTAAGGGTGCCTTGAACTCTGAATAAATCACCAACAGTGACACCAGTAAACTCCCCCCCCCCCCCCCCCCCCATCTCACCCCCTCCTCCATGCTTCACGGTGGGAACCACTCATGCAGAAACCATCCGCTCACCTTCTCTGCGTCTCACAAAGACATGGAGGTTGGAACCAAAGATCTCTCATTTGGACCCATCAGACCAAAGTACAGATGTCCACTGTCTAATGTCCAATCCTTGTGTTTCTTGGCCCAAACAATTCTCTTCTTCTTGTTGTTCATCCTCAGTAGTGGGTCTTTGCAGCAATTGGACCTTGAAGGCCTGATTCACGCAGTCTCCTCTGAACAGTGGATGTTGAGATTGTCTGCTACTTGAGCTCTGTGATCATTTATGTGGGCTCTAATCTGAGGTGCTTTAATTTGCGGTCTCTGAGGCTGGTAACTCTGATGTGTTTATCCTCTGAGCAGAGGTAACTCTTGCTCTTCCTTTCCCGGGGGGGTCCTCATGAGAGCCAGTCTCATCATAGCGTTCCATGGTTTTTGCGACTGCACTTGAGGATACATTCAATGTTCTTGACATTTTCCGGATCGACTGGCCTTCATTTCTTAAAGTGATGATGGACGGTCGCTTCTCTTTACTGAGTTGAGTCGTTCTTGCTATAATATGGATTACAACTAGGGGTCGACCGATTATCGGCCTGGCCGATTATCGGGGCCGATATTCCGCATTTGACCGATTATCGGTATCGGCCTTTTTTTTAATAAAATTGCCGATAACACTTTGGCTCTGATGCGGCCGTTTCTCTGGCTGCAGTCACGACTCTCTGTACACGAGCAATGTCCCGCCCACAGCGCTATCTGATAAGCTATTACTGAAGTGTCAATCAACACTGAAGATGTTCCGGGTGGGAGCCAGCCATAGAGGCGGGACCTTCTCAGATTACAGGCAGGTGCGAAGAACCCAGACACAGACAGAGGCAAGCAGCAGCGCTCAGCGGCAGAGCCATACATGTGTTTCGAAGGTAAATCAGTTGAAAGCCGAAGTTCAATACACATCCCAATCCCCTCAGCTGAAGTTGCAAAAACACCACGATCTATTGATCCAATTCTATCAGCTTCCCAGTTACACAGGGACGCGGGAAGTCAGTCAGAGTTGGGGGTGCGTGCAGCGTCTCGCAGCGGAGTAACTGTGGTGGAGGGGGGGCTGCGAGTGGAGCCTCGCAGTTTTTCAGGTTGATATGTGAAGCTCATTAGCTAGCCAACATGTATTTAGCAAAATATTAGAAGTGAGGCTACCAGACTAACGTTAGGGCTACTGTAATAGCCTCACTTTTAATAGTTGAAAAAACATTGAATGAGAATGTGTCCAAACTTTTGACTGGTACTGTATATAAAAAACACACAGTATTTTGCAACATACAAAATAATCAAGAAACAACATAAATTAAACACTGACAGGGAACATTTTACTGCACCATCATTACCATTACATAAGAAGGTGCCGTCAAATGTTCTGTTAATACTTGCATACTTTTACTTTAATAAGGTTTGAATGCAGGATTTTAATTTGTAACAGTATTATCATTCTATACGGTAGGCGTAGTGTATCTGTGAAAGATCCCAAATACAATTCCTTGTTTACATTGCGGCTAGTGCTACGCCAGAAGAAAAAACCCTTTTACATTTTGAACTGGAAGTGGAAAGGGGCTGGGCTACATGAGGTGACTTGAGCCAACAGAAATACACAATAGGTGGGACTAAGAAAGATAATGTGAAAATATAAAAACAAAGGCATTCATTAGGGCTGCAAAATGTCTCCCATTGTAATGGTGATGAGATTTTTAAATGCTAACACTTAACAGTTTGTTCTGACTGTGTTTCCTGTTTCCTGCAGACGTCCAGCAGCTGGTGGTGGTTAAAGAAGAGCTTCTCCCTGACCAGCAGGAGTGCAGCACCAGTCTGGACCAGGAGGACCCAGAGCCCCCCCCCACACATTAAGCAGGAACAGGAGGGAGAGCAGCTTCAGGAGCTGGAGGAGGCTGATATCACCAAGTCCACTTTCACTCCTGTCCCTGTGAAGAGTGAAGATGATGAAGAGAAACCTCAGTCCTCTCAGCCTCATCAAAGACAAACTGAACACATGGAAACAGAAGCTGATGGAGATGACTGTCGAGGACCAGAACCAGCCAGGAGCTCAGATCCAGAGAGCAGTTTGCAACCAAAGACTGAGGACCACACTGAAGACTCTTCTGAACCTGACACTGAAGACTCTTCTGAACCTGACACTGAAGACTCTTCTGAACCTTTAAAGGCACACATGAGAGTCCACACAGGAGAGAAACCATTCAGCTGCTCAGTCTGTAAGAAAGCTTTTTCACAGAGTGGAAGTTTAAAGGCACACATGAGAATCCACACAGGAGAGAAACCATTCACCTGCTCAGTCTGTAAGAAAGCTTTTTCATTGAATGGAGATTTAAAGTCACACATGAGAGTCCACACAGGAGAGAAACCATTCAGCTGCTCAGTCTGTAAGAAAGCTTTTTCACAGAGTGGAAGTTTAAAGATACACATGAGAGTCCACACAGGAGATAAACCATTCAGCTGCTCAGTCTGTAAAACAGCTTTTTCATTGAATGGACATTTAAAGACACACATGAGAATCCACACAGGAGAGAAACCATTCAGCTGCTCAGTCTGTAAGAAAGCTTTTTCATTGAATGGAGATTTAAAGGCACACATGAGAGCCCACACAGGAGAGAAACCATTCACCTGCTCAGTCTGTAAGAAAGCTTTTTCACAGAGTGGAAGTTTAAAGAAACACATGAGAGTCCACACAGGAGAGAAACCATTCAGCTGCTCAGTCTGTAAGAAAGCTTTTTCAGAGAGTGTAAATTTAAAGTCACACATGAGAGCCCACACAGGAGAGAAACCATTCACCTGCTCAGTCTGTAAGAAAGCTTTTTCACATCGTGTATATTTAAAGAGACACATGAGAGTCCACACAGGAGAGGAAAAATAGATCTGCAAAGTTTGTGACAAAAGATTTAAATGGCGTAATCGTTTAAAATGACCAAGTGTGTTGGTAAGGGAATACAATTGTCTATTTTGTATCCTAATGCCATTACATGTAATACGTTACTCCCTAAGCCTGTTTTCACCCACCTGCAACTTCGCTAATAATCACAAATGTTCATTTCTTCGACCCCTTGACTCGACTACTTCTTGTTTAATAATCGTTACATCTCATCAGGACCAGATTCCCGTGTCCTGCCTTTCACCTGCTGACCACCCACTGCTCATTTAAGGTGGACTCACCTTTACAAAGGACCAGCTAGTCTTAGTGTCTTAATGCAAACGTTTTGTAAAGTGATGCTAGACCAACAACGTGCTGTTGGGCTGTGTGGTCTCTGCAGGACGGTGTCTGTACTCAAAGATTGTTGATGAAATGAGAGCTTCACTCTGTTTTTGTTGTCTAAACAACAACAGAGCGATACGTCTTCTTTCCAGCAGCTGGCATAAATGTTACATCATGCAGTTCAACTGTCATCCACATATTAGAGATTCAAAACAGCAATGTGTGAGATAAGGCTAGTAATTGACTATTTCAACAGAATGTGAAGAGGTTACAGTCTTGAGGCCATGTCCAATATGTTTATGTTTTGTTTGATTAAATCGACTGAAATGAGCATTCAATGACTCAATTATTCTGAATTACTGTCATTACATCATGGGTTTGCATTGCAATATTAGAACGCATAAAACCCAACTTTATTTCTTCCAAGTTGCGGGTGTTCATTGTTTAGAAGTCCGCTGTGTTTCATCCAAAGATCATAGAAAGTGGAGAAATCTCTGCAGGGAGGACCAAGGTTTAAAACACACACTGTTATTTACTCAACAATAAGTCACAGTCATTGTTTTATTTATGTTGCTGTTTTTTTTCCATTGGTCAGTGTACAGTATAATGTATGGTTTTCGGATTCTGGCCGACAGCCAGAGCTACGGCACTTGAAATGGAATTCAGCCAAAACACGGCAGACAAGTCAGGCATGTTTGGAATGAGTCCACAACACTCCTGATTGGTTAATATAAACATAATTGAAGAAACCTGCCAATGAGAACTGCCCGCGCCTGTCATTCACATTTGAAACATTCACGTCAGTTTGAGCGGGTCTCCTCCTGCGAGCTACAGCTGTCTGTATGTCTGCTACAGGAGTTTATGGATTAATATCGGGATCGTTTTACATCTACACGTTAAATATGAGCATCGGGACGTCAACAAAGAACAGAAGACATGAGATCTGGTGAGTCCTGCAACTGTAATGGAGTTAAACATGTATTTAGATAATCCTGCGTTTGTGAATATTTTATTTTTTATTTAAGGGTACGTTTCTTCTTATAGTTAGCTGAGTTTCTTCCTGTTAAGTTAATATGCATCATTAAGAGGTTGTTAAATGTTAAGAAGCCCTGAGATGCTGTTTCTTGCAAGATCCAGCACCACTCCATCCTCCCAGCTCCCCCCTCAGTCTCTCATCAACTGCCTGCATGATATCAAAACATGGATGTTGTGATGCCCCTGTGGGTGCATCAGTAGAGAGGAGGTGGTGGTTGGTGATTGGTGATTGGTGATGGGTGATGGGTGATGGGTGATTGGTGTTTGCTGTGTGCATTTGATTGCAGTGGCTCCGGGCACCTGGGGCTGGTGCTATTTAGCTCCTCTCTGTGCTCGCTCTCTGCCTCTCTCTGCTTCTCCCTGCAGGCACACCGGTTTGGTTAAGTATATTAGGAGTTTCGTCAGTTGCTTTACTTTGTGCAATTCAACACTCTCACACACATACATGTTCACACAATCCGCACACTGCATTTACATTACTGATACCACTGACATCCACACCTCATACTTTACTGGATTTGATTTGTTTGTCCTAAATAAACACCTTTACCTACCCGTTGACATGTTGTGTCTCCGTTTTGTTGTGGCCTTTTGAGCCAGGTCGCAACAAATGGGGGCTCGTCCTACGGGTTAGTTGGTTAAAAGTTTGTGTAGTGCTCAGAGCACATGGTGTCATTTGAGCAGCTAATTAGTGGATATGGTCCAGCTGTGTGCTGGCTCTGTACTGCTATTTTGGGGACACATCATGTTTTTTGGGTTTGAGGAAGCTTAGTGTTTGACATGGCGACAGGTTTGGTGTGCCAATCAGAAGGTAAGATGTTGCTGCTTGTTACGCTTTTGTAAAGAGTTTTCCCCGCTAGGCTTAAGTGGCGTTTCCCTTTGGGTTGCGTCTGTTTGTTTTTTTATAGTGTTGTGGCAACGTGGTTAGTGTCAGCTGTTTTCGGACAGCTGTCTCGGGGGCACATCCGCGTGATTTCTTGGTGTTACCTGCGTGCAGGTCGCTCCATAACTCCGCCGGGTTCCAGTGCGTAATTACCCACCGCAAGCCACATGAAGACTAGGTGAGATTAGGAAGATTTTGTTTAGGCAGTTAGGGGGAAATTCTCTGTTGGGTTAATCTTATGCCCATGCGTGTTGGCAGTTTGGTACTTTGCTTTCTGATTGGCTAGTATGACTTCTTTGTCAGCGTTTGTGGATGCGCCCTCAGTATCGTTCTTAGATAATTGCCAGAAGGCACAGTTAGTCGAAATAGCAGAGCACTATGACATTGCTGTTGTGGGGAGCAAGCGGAAACATGACATTAAAACTGTCATTGTGTCATCTTTGTTTGAGCAGGGGGTGTTGCAGAAGAGCGAGTCTGGTGCGGCAGGGTTCGTGCCGGTAGTGGTTCAGACAGCTGGTCTTTTTGTTGTGGCCTTTTGAGCCAGGTCGCAACAGATGTCTTCCAACTATCTTAAGCTGAACAGCAATAAAACAGAGCTCATGGTTGTGGCACCCAAGGCCCTGCTCCAGAAGGTTGGTGACTTCGTCCTTGAGGTTGACGGCTGCTCCATCTCCCCATCTCCTGAAGCCCGCAACCTGGGTGTCATCCTTGATTCCACCCTTTCCTTCCATTCCCACGTCAAATCTGTGACCAAATCGGCATTTTTCCACCTGAGGAACATTGCCAGACTCCGACCGTCACTCTCGGAGTCGGTTGCCGAAACCCTGGTGCATGCGTTTGTCACCACACGCTTGGACTACTGCAATGGTGTCCTGTTCGGGGTTCCCAACAAAACCCTGGACAGGCTCCAGTATGTCCAAAACTGTGCTGCTAGGGTACTCACACACACAAAGCCGTGGCAGCACATCACTCCCACCCTCATCCACCTACACTGGTTGCCGGTCAAGTCCCGCATCACCTACAAAATCCTCCTCCTCACCTACAAGTCCCTCCATGCCCTTGCCCCCCAGTACCTATCGGACATCCTTCACCCACATGCCCCACCCCGGAACCTGCGGTCCTCAGACTCTGGCCTGCTTACCACCCCCCGCACCAAACTGCGAACCTTCGGGGACAGAGCCTTCAGCGTGGCAGCCCCCACCCTCTGGAACGCTCTCCCTGCGGAGATTCGCAACATCCCCACACTCGACGCCTTCAAAGGGGCCCTCAAGACCCATCTGTTTGCCAAGGCTTTCGGCCCCTAAATCGATCTGTTGTTTTGTCTGTCTGACTTTTGTTTTGTTATGTTTGTTTTTTGCCCTATTACTTGTAAAGCGACCTTGGGTCCCTTGAAAGGCGCTATATAAATCCAAGCTATTATTATTATTATTATTAAGATGTTGCGCCCGGGAAACCCAGTTTAACATGTGTATCTTAGAATTGCCAACAAATTCTCTGTTATAAAAATACTGTAAAAAACAAATAATAAGTTTGTTGAAATTCTTATTCAAATATTAGCCAGTGTGAATAAGTTACTGCTGCGTGTCCATTGGGGACTGACTTGTTGCTTGCGTGTGTTTGTTTGTGCCGCTAGAGGTTGTGTGGATTGGAGCATTTGTTGTTCATTCATTAAAACATTAAAGGGATATGTCAATAAGTGGATCAAACTCAGATGTCAATGTGGCAAAAATGGATGAACAAAAGAGAGTCGATACTCACTGCCAGGCCTTTGGTAAATAACATGGAAAAGCTCCAAAAGGAACGTCAATCAAAGGTTCACAAAATGAAAAGTGTGATTAAAACAATGAAGGATCTCATGCAAAGGGATGACAACGCCTCACAAACACAAACTCAACTTGAGCATTTAAATCAACAGGTTAAAGAAACCACCCTGTTACACGAGTCTGTAATTCCTCTTCTTCCTGCAGACAAACAGGAAACACAAAATGTATGGTTTGCCAAGACACTGACATACAATAATGGATTTATCAACGATGTCAAGCAATGGCTTTCTGAAACTGGGAGGCAACCGAGCAGCACCATCGCACATGTTCCCTCAATTGAGATATCTGATGAACACCAGCAAAGTATGTCTCATGTTTCAAAACACTCAAAATGTTGAAACTTCTGAAGCACATGAGGAAATAAAACCAAGCGACAGTGTTTCTAACAGAGGAAGCATTGGGTCTTGCAAGCGGAGCTCTGCTGGAACCAGGTCCAGTGTTTCAACTACATCATCATGCATCAAAGCTGACGCTGACATCAAGCCGCATCAAGGGCTAAAATGAATGTGCTAAGACTCTCTGGAAGGTCTCGTGCTGCAAGTAACACATCTGTGAGTCCCAATGGCATGCACTCTTATTTGGAAAGGGGACGAAAGGAAGCCACACTCAGTGCTGGAGCAAAAACATTTTGGCTGCAATGGCAATTTCCTTTTCCTATGTCCTATATCTTTGCTATTACATCACAGAAGAGCTGAAGAGTGATCCAGACGCAGACACAAACAGAGGACTTTCCGGTCCTTTGTCGCAGTTTATAATGAGGTTTATTTCAGGGTTTAATTGTACAGTTTAGTTGTTGTGTGGTGAGCATCTGCCGGGCTGGTGGAATCGGTATGCTCTCTCCCTCTGTGTCCTTCCTCTCCTGTCACCTATGACCTCTTTATATACACCCGGTGCAGCTAAACCCCGCCACCAAGTGTTCAAAAATAATATTGCACTATACATATAACTTAAAGGTGACCTATCATGCTATATTTAAATGATATAGTGTATGACCATACCTATATAAGGTATATTTATACATTTTATTTTTCAAAATACCAAACAGATCATTTTTTAGCCATGCCTCGTTTCGCTCATTTTCGCTCTATTGCAAACCTGTCTTTGAAAATTCTGAGCAGCAGCTGACCACGCCCCCCTGCAGAAGAGCCGGCGAGAGTCACGTTACCATGCTTGCTGTGATTACGAGTGTGGAATAAACATGTCCTCTCAGAGCAATGCATGTGTTCAAGCATATTATCAATTTGATCCAGAAACTGAAGCAGCGGAGGTTTTGGTGGAGGTGCAAACATCTCGGTTGCAGCAGGACGTTTCTGATTGGTTAGTTGACAAGCTGTTGTCCCGATTTATTTTTACTCTGTTTGTTACGATGCTTGCTACTTATTCCATTCATATTTTGGCTAATTAGCAAGAATGCAATGTGTACAGTTTAGTAACGCAAAAACAGCGATATATATTTATAAAGGGAGACGTTCATATTTTCAGCATATATACAATGGACTCATTGCGTTTAATAGTTTACAGTCCTTTTCTTCCAACATCGTGCAACAACCGTTGGAAAGTTCAATAACTTAGGGTGATAAAAAGTATAACTCCAACAACACCTCAGTTGTCAGCATTATGTGTTTCATGTGTTTTTAAAAGCTCAGTTATTTACTTCTTTCTACAGGTGTACATGTGCAACTTGCGCCACGATGCCTTCTGAACCGGAGCATGTGCTGCATGGAGATACCACAGGTAACATTTTTGATAGCTTCACTAAGTTGTCTGTTTAGAGAATACATTTTTCACATGTCATTCAATATATGTTTATCACACTAGGTGTCAAGACGGATGCAGGAACTTGAGGACTCTGTAACCTGTATGGTGGAACATCCTGGATTGGAGCCTGTGTGTCTGAATGTGTTCTCACTGCAGAACGCATTGAATATTTACAGAGCTGAACATGGTGTACTACAGTTGAGGCAAATAGAGCACTGAGTGGTTTGTTTGTTTTGACTGAAATTGTAAAACGAATGCTAATATTGTTCATGGAAATAAATACTGGTGTATATGGCTTTATGCAATCTTTCATTCTGTCATTTTACTATTATATACTACACAGCAATGGCAAAACACACCCATGTGTACGACAAAAAAAGTCCACACACAACCTTATGCTTTTGAAATCAGAATATTCTTTACCCATCCAAACATGAATAATCACGACACATTCGATATCAACTCGGAACTTTATTGTCAAAATGAACGGTTCTTTGAACCCATAAAAAAAAACTAAATGTACTTCTATTTTGTATAAATGACACTAAATATTTTTTTTTATGATTCCAGGCGTCACAGGTATCTAGCCTACAGAAGCTTTGTGAGCTGGTGCTGGGGCTTCCTTGGACGCAGGATCAGAGTGGTGATTCCGGCCTGCGTTGTCCTCAGGATTCGCAGGGAGTTTCCTGATCCGCGAAATGTCTATGTTGGGTTCAGACAGCAGCCAAATTGAACCGTGTAGCATACCCGGCGATGACCTCCTCCCTGTCAGGTCGCTCATAATGGTGCAGGGTCCACAAAGACTTGGTCGAAGATGAGGTCCATCAAGTTGGCCACATAGCCTGTGCAATGTTAACAAAAGCACAAAAAAAAAAAATGTGGTTTAGATTAGAATATGCATGTAAAAAACTGAAAGTTCTTTCTAATTTTTTTATTTTATATATTTGTAAATAGTTGTATAATAAATATTTTAAACACTTACGGAATGTGGGGTCAGTCTTTACTGGTTTTGCTCTGCAGTCTCCCTTCCTGGCCTTTGGGAACTGCAGTTTATACAGAGGGTTTCCAGTGGATGTAGTGGCCTGTGCACGCTCAGCATTTTCATTGTAGTGCAGGGCTGCCAGGTACAGTCTTTAATTTCCGCCATGAGAAAAAAAAATGTAAATAATAGCAAAGGATGTACAAATTGTCACTAATTAGTAAGTAACTATTGTTTATTTTACCTGCACATTTGAATTGTCATCCTTTATAGATTGTGTCTGACAACATCCTGTATTCAATAGTTGTCCCTTACAAATATTTATAGAGGAGTAATGTAATATGGTTTATGAACAACATACCTGCAGCCATCCATTGGTATTGCGCAATGCGCAGTGGATGAAGGCACTTAGGGAACAGGGGGTCATCATGAGAGTGGATATTCTGCACGTGGTTCAGGATGGAAGTCCATTTGGCCACTCTCTCAGGCCCGGTGGTGGAGGTTGCTGCAGTCCAGTATATGTGGTTTCTTATACTCTTCACCCACCCTCGAAGTTTTTCGCAGTCCTTCTTTTTTGCAGCCTTCTCCAGTTGCTTAGAAATCCCTAATAAATACATTTAACATGTAGTTAATATACATACAAGTTTACTCAAAATATTAGTATACTGATGTGATTGGAGGAAGCCGGGTTTGTGTCTAAATAAAATAATGATTGTATTTACAATTGATTTATTTACATAGAAATTAATATAAAGAAAAATACCTTTTTCTATGTGCCAAACATCAAAGAATTGGGTGATGCTGCTTTCCCTTAGGAATTTCTGAATTTGCAGATGTCTGTCCATGACAATACAGTCCAGAGTCACACCACGTTCCTTTAACAACTCCAGACTTCTTTTCAGGCCCTCTAACTCCATGTGGTAGCTTCCACCAACCTCATTGCTCTGTTAAGACACATACAAATAACTATTGATACACACATTTTAAATATAACGTGCAAACAGTGTTAAAGAAAAAAACATTGATATTTCATTTCACCCCACTTACCTGAACCAACTGGAGGTCAACGACATTGTTGTTCTTCAGGTCCATCATAGTGTAGCTTCCGAACTTTGCAGAGTGGCCTGTGAAAATATGTTTTACAGTAATTACTTTTCTCTGCGGATGGTGAATTAGTATTTTTGCTTGTAGTGTTTAGCATATGTTTTTCAGGAACTATGAATTTAACAATTCACACATAGTGAAACCCCTTTCTGAAATGTAAAATTTGAATTATATAAAAAATACATACCTTGAGAGTCAGCCCTCATATCACCACCAACTATCACTTTCTCCTCTGCATGGAGCTTCTGTAGCATGCCTTCCTGTGATTTTTGCCAGTAAGAAACAATCGCTGGCTCAATGAACATCCTGGCATGCCTTCGGAAGGTGTTGTATTTGCACAGCTGCATATTCATTGCTTTGAAGACCTAATGGTTGAAAGAAAACAGCAAGAATACATTTTAATCTCAAAGATCAGCTGTAGATTTGTTGACGAGTCGTTGAGGAGAACCTGGAAAGTGCAAATGAGCTGCCCTTGTTTTTAAACAGCTGAACATGTCATTAGGGGTGCTTACTCTACAGTGCCCCTTTCACATCTCTTCTCTTTCTCCACCCTCCCAAAAGAGCTTTACATATTAGCATGGGTCGTTACATAACAGTGCCCTATTCCCACTCTTGTTACCTTGTCCTATCTTATTCAACAACAACATTTGCATTTTCAAACATTGGCAAAACAATCTTCTGCAGTTAATTTACCTTTGAAAGTTTGTAGAAAGATGCTCCGTTGACATATGTTGCAACTGATAGCTGCAGGTTTCCACCTGGAGTACTCCCAAGAACAGGCTGGCTATTCCAGTTTCTTGTAAACTGACAATGGGGGCACAGCTGCTGCACTGATATGAATGTACCGATCCTTCTGGTTTGTACATCACACACACGCTTGCACACAGGACATGATTCAAAAAGCTCCATGAGGCAGGTCTCATACACGATGTATGTGTTGATCATCTGGGGGGGGTTTTGTTCTTGACCACTAAAACAAAAAAATAGAAGTTACGATCCATCACACAGATTGTTGCTTTAGAGATCTTTTGTGTTTCCCTATTATCAATGTTTGAATTATATACAGCAAAAAATACAATACATAGACAAACTCACACATAGTGATATTTCAGTAACTTACGACATGGCTGTTGTTTCTGTAGCATTTGTTATGTATTCTGCTGGATCATAAGTTGCATCCTGGCCTTCGGAAATCACCAAAGAAGAGCTTCCCTCAAATGGATCTTCGTATTCCTCTTCAAGGTCTACACGGGCCCTCTTTGGTGGTCTCTTTATGGGGGTGGATGTTGAAAAGGGCACTGGCACTTCCAACGGAAGTGTTTCCACACCAACGCTTCTGCAGGGAATTTTAGTCTGGACAGCTGCAACATAATTTTATTTGACATTAAAAACAAAAGAAAAGATAAAACAAAAATATTTTTACAACAATTAGTAGCACACAAATTAAAGGCTACGACATCAGAATGTCAAGATGTATCCAAAGAACATTTGAAAAACGTGATTCTAACCTGTACTTCGATGTGAACCAAGAGTCCTCGAGGATAGTTGTGTACGAACAGTCCGGTACTTGGGTGGGTCAGTCTGACATGCAGAATCTATCATCACAGGTAATCTGCTGGTAGCATGTGAGGTGCTGGCCTGTAAAGAAGAAAACATAGTTAGAACAAAATCATCTCAACTTAGTATTCAGGATGAGAAAATACTATTTGGATAAATATAGTCTGAAATCCCAGAGATGGGGCTTAAAACTATCTATTTAGCAAAGGTCTTTGCTTAGCCTTTTCCAATCTGAGTTAGTTTTGAACCGTAACGTGCATGCTGTGTTTCTGACTCAATACAGATGATGTGTTGGAGGGGCTGAGCTCAGTAGACTGACTGTAATGAGTGCTAGCTGCTAATTAGCCTGTTGCTAGAGGTTAGGCCTCGTCAACAACAACATACCAGGGTTTTCACTCCATTTTACTCGTGGTGTGTGTGTCCCCTCGCATACACACAGTGTTGTAACACAACTCCATTTATATTCATGTGCGCAAACAAGTAAACACACAAAAGCTTTTACATATAACGCTACAAAAAACGGCATGTCTCATTAGCTTAGCGTAGCTTAGCTTACAGGTCGATGATATCTGATCGTTCTTACAGACTACAATCACAAAAGCTTTTACATAACGCTGGAACAAACGGCACTTACCTCCAGAAGATTACGTTTGTTATTATAACTTACTCAATATGATTATAGAGGATACAAAATACTAATAAATAGGAGAATAAATACTTGTGTTATCAGCTAGGGTGTGGCTTTACAGCCTTCACACAGATCGCCATTACGGCAGTCTGAACATGTTCGCAAATGCCTGATAATTAAAATAAAAGACAAAGCAAAGACTGCGGAGTGTACAAATAAAATGTTACAAGAACATATAAACACCTAACCGATTACTATTTGGGTTTGAGGCGACATTGATACGGCTAAGCTACATGCTACATGCTACATACTACAAGCTAGATATAGCTTTATCAGGAAAAACACCGCTAAATAAAAACTTACAGCTTCAGAATTGGATGTGTCCTCACTGGCCTGGTCCCGGATGGTTGGTATTGATCCCGGGTGTAGCATTAGTTTGGAGGCATATCCGTGTTGGACTTGAGAGAAGTTCATAAACATGTCCGTCGTAAAATGTTTGGAACACACAAACAGAAATCTGCCGGGGTCTTCTGGCACATGTCCCTTGAAAATGAAGTCTAACCACAGATTCTTTTCTTCTTCCACTGATGGCATTGCATGCAGTCCCCTGTCCCGAGTCTTGCAGCCAACAACAGCACAACGTTTAACTGGCTTAGACATCCTGGCAAGAGCAGGCAAAAACACAGATGTGACTGGGGTTGATTTAGCCTGCCGATAGCTTATATGCGAATGAGAGGTTTGGCAATGCACGTGGCCGTGGCTCATTCCCCTGATAGGTGGAGAGTTGACCAATAAGCGGAGTACGTCTTTGTGACGTAGAAAAGTGTCGGAATGTGGATCCATTTTTTTCAGATCCGTTGCAGCCCCTTTTTTAGAGATTTGGCGAAGGAGGAAAATAGAGAGGGTTGTGTTTTCTGACACTTGGTGAGTTCCCTGGAACACCGGGGACACATAATCATGTATAAAAGACGTACAAAGGTGCATTTTGCATGATAGGTGCCCTTTAAGTTAAATGATAAATAACCTCCCCTTAATCAAACTCAGTCCAGCTTTATGATTCTGTTGAGGAAATATTTGATCAAAGAACTGTAGTGGCAAACTTTATATATGTATATGTAGGTTAAACTTTATATGTAGTGCAGACTTTATATTTTACCTTACATGGTCACATCAATTGCAGCAGTTCCTAGAAATGATGTGTTTTTGCTTATAACACTGTTGACAGCACTTGCAACCAGTTCCCTTAATGATGTATTGACACTCATGACCTTTTAAAACGAAGGTGTAAGGTCTGGGTGATGTGTTCTAGGTCATGTCCTTTGTCCTTTGTTTTGTGTTTAGCTATTCACTGGGTCTCAGATTTCCGTAACAGAACCAAACTTGTTTTTTTGTCGTTTTTGTTTTTACATATTTTCAACAGATTTCTTGGACATGTTGTTTTTCATATTTCTGACGGACTAAAGTATTTTGTGTTTTTTTGCCTGCATTCAACGTACTATATTATGCTGTTTGTGTGCGAAGTTTGGACATGCTATGCTACAGTATGTCTTTTTTTGCATATATTCCAAATACTATACTATGTAGTTTTTTGCATATTTGCGAGATTCTACATTATTCGGGAAGCAAACTTAAAAAAAGCCGGCCTTTCATCAATACATCAGTTTAATTTTTGAAGACCTTCTTAATATCCATATCTTATTAAGGTTCATTTGTTTTCATGTTGAATAAAGTAAAGTGTTATCATTCATTGCTTTTATTGTTGTACTATTAAAATATTAATGTAGTCTGATGATTAATTAATAATGTGGCCTTTTTGGCAGTTTAACTAAAGGTGTGCGGCTGCTGCCGTGAGGAAATATCAGCCTGACATTACAATGGGCTTTAATGGAGGCATGTTGAAAGTTGTTGTCACTTCATGCCCTCAAGAGGCATTTTGTTTAATTATTATTGCTTAATTATTTGTCTTTTTTCAAGCTACGAGATGTTTTCTTACGTTTGTCATGATAAATTCTCTCTCAGGAATGTAGGGTTTGGGAATTATGGCAGTTTAAAAAAATATATGAAGGCACATTTCAACATTTCTTACACTCTAGCTGTGACATCACGCCCTAATGTTAACATCTGAAGAAAACCTCTAAAACAAGGTCTGAGCAATGTTTAATATCTCTGAAAGTAAGAATCAGATTTAAAAGTTGTTTTACACGAATAATGTCAGAAAGATGTGTAACATTTTAAAGGGGGTCAGAGCTACCAGGAAGGGAGTGGAGCCTGACGGGGACACTGGGAACAGAAGGTGAGGGGGTGAGAGCTACCAGGAAGGGAGTGGAGCCTGATGGAGACACTGGGAACAGAAGGTGAGGGGGTAAGAGCTACCAGGAAGGGAGTGGAGCCTGACGGGGACACTGGGAACAGAAGGTGAGGGGGTGAGAGCTACCAGGAAGGGAGTGGAGCCTGATGGAGACACTGGGAACAGAAGGTGAGGGGGGTAAGAGCTACCAGGAAGGGAGTGGAGCCTGACGGGGACACTGGGAACAGAAGGTGAGGGGGTGAGAGCTACCAGGAAGGGAGTGGAGCCTGATGGGGACACTGGGAACAGAAGGTGAGGGGGTAAAAGAGGCAGGAAGGCCATTCTTAAGTATTTGAGTGGAACAGGATTGATTGGAAGAATTTAAAACAACACAATGGCATAATTCCATATGTGTTATTGGATGATATGGTGATACACTCTCTTGTACAGTAGGTGGCGGTATGCACCTTAAAGCTGTTTGCAATCCGTCAAAAAACCGAGAGAAGAAGAAGAAGAAGAAGAAGTAGAAGAAGTAGAACCTGGATCCACGTGGCGTCTCGTCGCTACGGTTCTCTCTCTGTGTTCCTGAGAAAGTGTGTGTGAGCTCCAGCTCTACTGATCCATCATCTGTGTGTCTGGATAAACCTCCGATTGGACTGTGTGCTCTTTTTTCTGGAGCGTTTACCTCGGACTACAGGAGCTAGCTTAGCATGCTAGCTGGAAACACGTTAGCAACACTAGTCAGATTGAGAGTTTGATGCAGAGAGAAACGGTGTGTTTAACGGAGTCTGCAGGAAAAGGTGATCTAGGAAACATGAGTAAAGTCCAAATGCTGCTGTCGTTGAAGAAGCAGCGACTCACTGCTGCTAATGAAGAGATATTTGCTCTGTTTGAACAAACGATAGCAGAGCTCGAGGAGGAGCTGTTTCTTTCCAAAGAGGAGAACAAGAGACTCCAGAAACTACTGGACGCTGTTTCACAGCCTCAGCTTCGGATACACAGAGCAGGTCTGTTCCCTTTACCCTTCATTAACACTTTACACTCTTCAGTAGCACTTTATTATCACATTAATAACACTTTAGACCCTTTATCAGCACTTGCAGCAGGTAGCAGATCCTGAAGTAAAAGTACAAACACCACACTGTGAAAATACTCCATTACAAGTTAAAGTACTGCATTCATATCTTATTTAAGTAAAAGTATGTAAGTATTATTAGACACATATACTTTATTATAATAATTAAAATGTATTGCAGAAGAGCAAACCTACCAAAATAAATATATTTATAAAAATACATACATTGAATAATATGCCATTTAATGTAAAAGTACAAACACCACACTGTGAAAATACTCCATTCAATTCAATTCAATTCAAAACCTTTATTTATCAGGTAAAATCCCATTGAGATCAATGATCTCTTTTTCAAGGGAGACCTGCAGCAGTAGGTTCTCCACAAGAAGACATAAAAACATAAACAACAAAAGGACATCAGACAGCAAAATGTACAGGGATTACACTTTACATATCTAACCACATGTACAGGTACCAACAGCATCTGATTGAGTAGCATCCAACCGAGCTTTAAAAACATGTCGTGGTACTAGCTTGGTAATTTTCCATTATTTTTGCAGACTGTTCCAAGTTAGTGGAGCTGCACATCTAAAAGCTTTCTTCCCTAAGACAGTCCTAGCACTTGGCTCATTTAATAAAACCACAGCATGCGATCTCAGGCAATAAGTACTTTCAATTCGCAGAGAGATCAGGGAGCAGATATCAGATGGTAGTTTATCCAACATGGCTTTGTAAATGAAAAAGTACCAGTGACTGAGCCTCCGTACAGGAAGTGATGGCATAACCGCCTTGGTATACAAGGTACAGTGATGCGTAAGTGCTTTACAGTTAGTCACAAATCTCAGTGCGCTGTGATACGCAGCATCTAACTTGCTCAGCCAATAGGCAGGTGCATTCATATATAACAGATCACCATAGTCCAGCACAGGTCAAAAGGTCACAGAGCCTTTTCCTCAAGTGAGAAACAGGACTTGTTCCTGGAGAAGAACCCTAGCCTAACCCTCAGCTTTCTAAGCTGAGGGTTAGGCTAGGGTTCTTCTATCACTGTGGCTACATAGCATGCCACATCTTCTTGAGTGTCAGTCTCTTCCTTTGTGTGTGTCTGTGGGCTTCGGGACAGTGTATCGGCGACAACAAGGGTCTTCCCAGGCACGTGCTCTGCTAAAGGTTTGTACCTCATGAGCCTCATTAGTAGACGCTGACATCTCAAGGGGACGTTATCTAGGCTTTGTTTGTTGATCAGTGGCACTAATGGCTTGTGGTCGGTCTCCAGCCTGAACTGATCCAAGCCACATAGATACTTGTCAAACTTCTCACAGGCCCATGCGCTAGCCAAGCACTCCTTTTCTATCTGGGCGTAGCGTGTCTCCGCTTCTGTGAGACGCCTCGAACAGTAGGCTACTGGCTTCCACTCATGGAGGTGGAGGAGGACCCCCCCCCCCCCCCCCCAGGCCATAGCTACTGGCATCAGCAGACACCGCTGTGGCTTTAGCCACATCATAGAAGACAAGAACAGGTGCTGTGGTCAGCATTGTCTTAATGTTCTCAAAAGCTGACTGCTGTGAGTGACCCAGGTCCAGATGTTCCTGCTCTTCAGAAGCTCGTACAGTGGTTGACCTATTGTGGAAAGGTTTGGAACGTACCTACCCAGGTAGTTCACCATGGTCGATGAGATGTCCCAGAAAGCGTAGCTGGCTTTGTCTGAGGGAGCATTTATCTTTAAGTTTTAAGCCTGCTGACTCAACACACTGTAGTACCTTCTCGAGTCTGGCGTCGTGCTGTTCTGTCGATGTCCCATAGACCAGGATATCGTCCATGAATACTTCAACGCCTTCCAGCCCCTGCAGAGTCTGGCATTTTCCGCTGGAAGATTTCAGGCGCACTGGAAAAGGTAACCTTTTGAAACAGTACCTGCCAAACGGTGTTTATAAAGGTTGTTAATTTACAGCTGACTGGGTGCAGTGGGATTTGCCAGAACCCACTTGCAGCGTCGAGAGAGGAAAACACAGTTGCACCACTTAGCTTTGCAGTTATTTCATCAGAGGTAGGAAAGATGTAGCGCTCTCTTTTTACTGACTCATTTAGTCTTTCCAGGTCCACACAGATCCTGGCTTTGCCTGTGGTTTTCTTTTAGAACGGGCACCATAGGAGCACACCATTCAGTTGGCTGTGTTACCTTCTCGATGACACCGTTCTTCTCCATCTTCTGCAGTTCCTCTTTTACCATCTGTAACATTGGGAAGGGCACACGACGTGCTGTATGCACTGCATATGGTTGCGCCCCATCCTTTAATTGGATTTTAACAGGTTCAGTTTTTAGTGTGCCGTGCTCACCAGAGGCTTGAAGGTGTTCACTGGTAGTGAATTGCACTTCATCAACACGCCTCACCAGGTTCATCTCCACTGACAAATCCCGGCTGAGTAGGTTATTGACACTCTGGCCACGGACTACATATGCTTCAAATAGGTAGTTCTTTCCCTTGTAACTAACTGTAGCATTAAACAGGGTTCATACGGGTGCTTGAAATCCTTGAAAATGCTTGAAATTTGACGTTGGTGTTTTCAAGGTTGGGAAAGTGCTTGAATTTTGGGAATGGTGCTTGAAAATGAGATACAGTGCTTGAAAATGTAAATGCTTTACTTTTACAATAAATTGCTGTGTGACTGAATAGTTCGCTTTTTAGATTAAAAGAAAATAATTGCTTCGCTTCTACATAAAACAGCTCCGCTGCGCGCGACCTGCAAGTGTTTGTGTTACGTGTGACCTGGGCATTCTGATGAGTGATAGATGACTGTGTGCCAGGAGGTTGCCGTTTCAACGAGCGTTGGCTAGCAGAAGACAAATACAAGCCATGGCTAAGACGGGGGTCAAGCCCACGAGTAGGATGAAGCACTCACGGCCTTTCGTGTTATAGTCACAAAATATAATCTATTGATTCGACACAGAGCGATTTTGAAAGCAATGTATTTCTACTGGTAGTATGTTTCGTGCCTAAACCAAATGTGACTTGCTCTATCGAAATCAGTCACATTGACCCGAAGACACATTTTCGTGTGTGTGTGTGTGTGTGTGTGTGTGTGTGTGTGTGTGTGTGTGTGGTGTGTGTGTGTTGTGGGTGTGTGTGTGTGTGTGTGTGTGTGTGTGTGTGTGTTGTGTTGTGTGTGTTGTGTGTGTGTGGTGTGTTGTGTGTGTGTGTGTGTGTTGTGTGTGTGTGTGTGTGTGTGTGTTGTGTGTGTGTGTGTGTGTGTGTGTGTGTGTGTGTGTGTGTTGTGGTGTGTGTGTGTGTGTGTGTGTGTGTGTGTGTGTGTGTGTGTGTGATGTGTTGTGTGTGTGTGATGTGTGTGTGTGTGTGTGCTGTGTGTGTTGTGTGTGTGTGTGTGTGTGTGTGTGTGTGTGTGTGTGTGTGTGTGTGTGTGTGTGTGTGTGTGTGTGGTGTGTGTGTGTGTGTGGTGTGTGTGTGTGTACCGGGGAAACACTCACAAGAAACACCGGCTGTTGTTCTGCTTGCTGTGACGTTACATTAGTCGTTCTCTGCTTGTAATTATGCAGAAGCTTCAAAGTTGTATTTATCATCTGAATTTGCCGAAACAAGTTAATATTCTGAAAGCCAAGAGTTTGTTTATTTGAAAACAGATGAAAACAAACTGTCTTTTATATAAAATTGAAGTATTATACAAGTAAAACTACATTTTTCTTTAATTGCCATGTAAATGGTAGAATGAACACAGTCTTCCTTTGAAGATGTCTAAGTCAGGTGTCTTGAGTAGTCAGCATTACCTACACATCATTGTACACATTTGTAAATATTATTTTCCACTTGTTACCATTGAGTCTATCTTTATGCAGCTCTGCGTGATTTTGTGGCTACAATTCAGACTAATACGCTACCAGAGGTGGAATAAGTACTCAGATCTTGTAGTGAAATTATAAGTACTCAGATCTTGTAGTGAAATTATAAGTACTCAGATCTTGTAGTGAAATTATAAGTACTCAGATCTTGTAGTGAAATTATAAGTACTCAGATCTTGTAGTGAAATTATAAGTACTCAGATCTTGTACTTGAGTAAAAGTAGAAGTACTCAGATCTTGTACTTGAGTAAAAGTAGAAGTACCAGAGTGTAGGAATACTCTGTCACAGTAAAAGTCCTGCAATGATAATGATTGATCATGAAAGTGTTTCTCAAAGCTGGTGAAGGAGCAGCTAGTCTGACTGGCTTTGTAGACTGCAGGGTAGCTGGTGGAGGTGCAGCTAGTCTGAATGGCTTGTAGACTGCAGGGTAGCTGGTGAAGGTGCAGCTAGTCTGAATGGCTTTGTAGACTGCAGGGTAGCTGGTGAAGGTGCAGCTAGTCTGAATGCGCTTTGTAGATGGTATGAAGGGCAGCTAGTCTGAATGGCCTTTGGTAGACTGCAGGGTAGCTGGTGAAGGTGGCAGCTAGTCTGAATGGTTTGTAGACTGCAGGTAGCTGGTGAAGGAGCAGCTAGTCTGACTGGCTGTGTAGACTGCAGGGTAGCTGTTTGAAGGTGCAGCTAGTCTGAATGGCTTTGTAGACTGCAGGTAGCTGGTGAAGGTGCAGCTAGTCTGAATGGCTTTGTAGACTGCAGGGTAGCTGGTGAAGGGTGCAGCTAGTCTGAATGGCTTTGTAGACGGCAGGGTAGCTGGTGGATTTACTCCAGGTGGAACTAAAGTCTGATTTAACAATTGCTTATATTTCACATCATTCATCCACATCTGTGAAGTAACTAAAGGTATTAAATACATGTAGTGGCGCAAAAGTACACCATGTACCTCTGACTTATGTTAACCTAAAAGTACCTCAAAATTGTAATAATAATGTATTGAAAAGTTATTTGGCTGATTGTTTTATATTGGCTCAGCCAGGTTATATGGGAGGCCTAGTCTACGTACAGATCACTAATTTTGAAATATTAAACTTAGTTTTCTTTAATTGTTCATCCTCGAAGGCTATCACGAAACACACATTTGGTTGTTTATAGCATAAAGAACATCTGATGTAATGTGAGGTAGGGAAATAATCATTTGAGTATGTGTATATAAATATGTAATTTACAACAGCTGTAAGATGCTTGAAAAGCTGGAAAATGCACCTTGAAAATGATTGAAAAGTGCTTGAATTTAACTTTGGAAAAGGCGTAAGAACCCTGATTAAAGCGTCCCAGACACAACAGTTCACCTCCTGGGCTGTCTAATGGGATGTCAGCTGGTTTCAGTGTTTTTGGTGGAGTGAGTGTGTGAAATGCATCCTAACATAAGACGCTGACATCAGCTCCTGTGTCAATTTGAAATCCCATTGGAGTAGAATCCACCTGGAGCTGTACTGTCCACTGCGCTTTCTCATCTGCACTGCACACTGAGCCTAAGAAATAATGGGTCTGCTCAGCCTGTACAGTCCCTGTGACCTCATTCACTGATCTAGTCCTGATGGTCCGTATCGCTAGTGTTAGGTCCCCCGTCAGCTGCAGCCTGCGCGAGAGCTCTCTGTCTCGTATCCCGACAACAATTCGGTCGCGGATATTCTCATCTCGGCTTACGCCAAACTCACAGTGTTCAGATAGATCATACAGGTCTCGGATGAAACCCTCTGCCTTCTCCCCTGGCCGCTGGACCCGCTGGTGGAAACACGCCCTCTCGTGGATAACGTTCCTCCTCGGGAAAAAGTACTCGTTGAACTTTCCCACCACAACGGCAAAGTCATCGCCGTCATCTTCTTCGGCAAAAGTGAAAGACTTGAATATGTTTTCTGCCTCGTTGCCCATGGCATAAATCAGGCAGCTCACCTGCACTCTCCCGTTGCCTCCATTCTGGCCATTCAGTCGGCTTATCAAACGGAAAGCTTGCTGGGGGATTAAACTTGGCCATTCCACCGTCTATATTCCTCTACTTTGTGTTTAATTCCTGTGACTCACCGGTCACTTCTGACACCATGTAGAATGATGGAGGGTCGAGTATCTTTCACGGCTCAGGTTTATTGTACAGTAAGTGAAGGACATTACAGTAGGCAGCAACCACACAACTCGCGGGCTTAATACATGACACTTTTCTCAGTGCGCGGCAAAACAAGCTCGCCAAAATGGCTTCACCAGTCTGGCAGTATTTTAAGGTGTCCGGAAAGGACAATAAAGAGCGGTATGCAACGTGTTTACTCATGCAGAAACCATCCGCTCACCTTCTCTGCGTCTCACACACACACGGAGGTTGGAACCAAAAATCTGTCATTTGGACCCATCAGACCAAAGTACAGATTTCCACTGTCTAATGTCCAATCCTTGTGTTTCTTGGCCCAAACAATTCTCTTCTTGTTGTTCATCCTCAGTAGTGGGTCTTTGCAGCAATTGGACCTTGAAGGCCTGATTCACGCAGTCTCCTCTGAACAGTGGATGTTGAGATTGTCTGCTACTTGAGCTCTGTGATCATTTATGTGGGCTCTAATCTGAGGTGCTTTGATTTGCAGTTTCTGAGGCTGGTAACTCTGATATGTTTATCCTCTGAGCAGAGGTAACTCTTGCTCTTCCTTTCCCGGGGGGGTCCTCATGAGAGCCAGTCTCATCATAGCGTTCCATGGTTTTTGCGACTGCACTTGAGGATACATTCAAAGTTCTTGACATTTTCCGGATCGACTGGCCTTCATTTCTTAAAGTGATGATGGACGGTCGCTTCTCTTTACTGAGTTGAGTCGTTCTTGCTATAATATGGATTACAACTAGGGGTCGACCGATTATCGGGGCCGATATTCCGCATTTGACCGATTATCGGTATCGGCCTTTTTTTTAAATAAAATTGCCGATAACACTTTGGCTCTGATGCGGCCGTTTCTCTGGCGGCAGTCACCACTCTCTGTACACGAGCAATGTCCCGCCCACAGCGCTATCTGATAGGCTATTACTGAAGTGTCAATCAACACTCAAGATTTTCCGGGCGGGAGCCAGCCAGAGAGGCGGGACCTTCTCAGATTACAGGCAGGTGCGAAGAACGCAGACACAGACAGAGGCAAGCAGCAGCGCTCAGCGGCAGAGCCATACATGTGTTTCGAAGGTAAATCAGTTGAAAGCCGAAGTTCAATAAACATCCCAATCCCCTCAGCTGAAGTTGCAAAAACACCACGATCTATTGATCCAATTCTATCAGCTTCCCAGTTACACAGGGACGCGGGAAGTCAGTCAGAGTTGGGGGTGCGTGCAGCGTCTCGCAGCGGAGTAACTGTGGTGGAGGGGGGGCTGCGAGTGGAGCCTCGCAGTTTTTCAGGTTGATATGTGAGCTCATTAGCTAGCCAACATGTATTTAGCAAAATATTAGAAGTGAGGCTACCAGACTAACGTTAGGTCTACTGTAATAGCCTCACTTTTAATAGTTTGCAAAACATTAGCTAGCACTAGTGCTTTGCAGTTGCTAGCAGTTTATTGGGATTTTATGCTAGATAGACAGGCATTGGTTTGATATAATAAATTAAGCATTATTGTTAGTTAAGCATGTCAGCCTGCAGCCCCACTTCTTGTCTCTCTCTAACTCATAGCAGATGGCTGCACTAAAGAAAAGGGCACAGAGAGGAAACCAGTTGTAAGATGTTTAACAGTTCATTAAACATAATATATGCTTAAATGCATTTCAAAGAAGTTGTGTTGGAGTTTGTGTTATTCTACATTTGACACCAAGGTTTTCTGATTTTACTGCAATGTATATCGGTTCCAAATATCGGTTATCGGTCTCCTTGATTACTAATAATCGGTATCGGCCTTGAAAAAGCCATATCGGTCGATCCCCAATTACAACAGCAGTCAAATAGGGCTTTCCACTGTGCACTACCTCTGCACAACACAACTGATGGTCTCAAACACATTCAGAAGGCAAGTCATTCCACACATTGACTCTTGACAAGGCACACCTGTTAATAGAAAACCATTCCAGGTGACGACCTCATGAAGCTGACTGAGAGAAGCCAAGAGTGAGCAACGCTGTCATCAAGGCAAAAGGGGCTACTTTGAAGAATCTAAAACAAAAATCATATTCTTGATTTTTTAACACTTTTTTGTTAACTAGATAATTCCATATGTGTTCTTTCATAGTTGTGATGTCTTCAGTGTTAATCTGCAAAGTAGAAACAAATTAAAATAAGCAAAAAACATTGAATGAGAAGGTGTCCAAACTTTTGACTGGTACTGTATATAAAAAAAAACACACATATTTGAACATTTAGCAGGTCAGCAGGCAGCCGTCAAATGTTCTGTTAATACTTGCATACTTTTACTTTAATAAGGTTTGAATGCAGGATTTTAATTTGTAACAGTATTTTCTTTCTATACTGTAGGCGTAGTGTATCTGTGAACGATCCCAAATACAATTCCTTGTTTACATTGCGGCTAGTGCTACGCCAGAAGAAAAAACCCTTTTACATTTTGAACTGGAAGTGGAAAGGGGCTGGGCTACATGAGGTGACTTGAGCCAACAGAAATACACAATAGGTGGGACTAAGAAAGATAATGTGAAAGTATAAAAACAAAGGCATTAATTAGGGCTGCAAAATGTCTCCCATTGTAATGGTGATGAGATTTTTAAATGCTAACACTTAACAGTTTGTTCTGACTGTGTTTCCTGTTTCCTGCAGACGTCCAGCAGCTGGTGGTGGTTAAAGAAGAGCTTCTCCCAGACCAGCAGGAGTGGAGCACCAGTCTGGACCAGGAGGACCCAGAGCCCCCCCCACACATTAAGCTGGAACAGGAGGGAGAGCAGCTTCAGGAGCTGGAGGAGGCTGATATCACCAAGTCCACTTTCACTCCTGTCCCTGTGAAGAGTGAAGATGATGAAGAGAAACCTCAGTCCTCTCAGCCTCATCAAAGACAAACTGAACACATGGAAACAGAAGCTGATGGAGATGACTGTCGAGGACCAGAACCAGCCAGGAACTCAGATCCAGAGAGCAGTTTACAACCACAGACTGAGGACCACACTGAAGACTCTTCTGAACCTGACACTGATGACTCTTCTGAACCTGACACTGGAGACTCTTCTGAACCCGACAATGGAGACTCTTCTGAACCTGAAACTGAAGACAGTGCTGATTGGAAGGAGACCAGAGAACCTGCCTCAGGCTCAAACTCACTGAAAAATAGACATGAATCTGTCAGTGATCCACAACGTAGTGATGAAAATAAACCATTCAGCTGCTCAGTCTGTAAGAAAGCTTTTTCACAGAGTGGAGGTTTAAAGAGACACATGAGAATCCACACAGGAGAGAATCCATTCAGCTGCTCAGTCTGTAAGAAAGCTTGTTCACGGAGTGGACATTTAAAGGCACACATGAGAGTCCACACAGGAGAGAAACCATTCAGCTGCTCAGTCTGTAAGAAAGCTTGTTCACATAGTGGAAGTTTAAAGGAACACATGAGAGTCCACACGGGAGAGAAACCATTCAGCTGCTCAGTCTGTAAGGAAGCTTTTTCACGGAGTGGAAGTTTAAAAGCACACATGCTAATCCACACAGGAGAGAAACCATTCACCTGCTCAGTCTGTAAGAAAGCTTTTCGACATAGTGGAAGTTTAAAAGCACACATGCTAATCCACACAGGAGAGAAACCATTCACCTGCTCAGTCTGTAAGAAAGCTTTTTCACAGAGTGGAAGTTTAAAAGCACACATGCTAATCCACACAGGAGAGAAACCATTCACCTGCTCAGTCTGTAAGAAAGCTTTTTCACGGAGTGGACATTTAAAGACACACATGCTAATCCACACAGGAGAGAAACCATTCACCTGCTCAGTCTGTAAGAAAGCTTTTTCACAGAGTGTACATTTAAAGTCACACATGAGAGTCCACACAGGAGATGAAAAATAGATCTGCAAAGTTTGTGACAAAAGATTTAAATGGCGTAATCGTT
>CADEHL010001452.1:142500-146698 GCA_902827135.1 Harpagifer antarcticus | reverse complement strand
AGTCGAGGAGGGGAAGCAGTCTGATGGACAGATGTGTTCATGACGACTTATATATTTACTTTGATTCATTGACAGTGCGGTGTAATGAGACAATAACAGGCTACAGATGCAGACACACACACACACACACACACACACACACACACATATATATTTATATAAATCTATACAATTTCAGAATCAAACAAGTATGAGAGCACTCTCATAATAACGTAACGCTATCAGAGACTGGATATATCCCCCCCCCCCTCTCTCTGGTCGCTAAAATGGGGAATTGAAATTACGGGCCAAAAGTTGTATTTAGAAAAGCAAGCAGAGGACACCAAACCAACTGAGACCCGTCTGTCCGCCGCACCTACGCACTGTACCACACACACACACACACTGTACCACACACTCACCTACACACTGTACCACACACACCTACACACTGTACCACACACACCTACACACTGTACCACACACACCTACACACTGTACCACACACACCTACACACTGTACCACACACACCTACACACACACACACACACTGTACCACACACACACACACACACACACACACTGTACCACACACACACCTACACACTGTACCACACACACCTGCAGCTCCTAAAGCATCATCAGGCTGCAGCCGTTTAGTAGATATCTACAAACAAAGAGTCCAGAAACATCTGGACTCTTTGTTTGTAGATATCTACTAAACTCCAGAGAGAGAGAGTAGGCCTGTTCTACCGAGTGATATCTATCACACACACTGCTCTGCTTTCTGCACGGACCTCTCAGCTGTTCTACCGAGTGATATCTATCACACACACTGCTCTGCTTTCTGCACGGACCTCTCAGCTGTTCTACCGAGTGATATCTATCACACACACTGCTCTGCTTTCTGCACGGACCTCTCAGCTATTCTACTGAGTGATATATATCACACACACTGCTCTGCTTTCTGCACGGACCTCTCAGCTGTTCTACTGAGTGATATATATCACACACACTGCTCTGCTTTCTGCACGGACCTCTCAGCTGTTCTACTGAGTGATATATATCACACACACACTGCTCTGCTTTCTGCACGGACCTCTCAGCTGTTCTACTGAGTGATATATATCACACACACTGCTATGCTTTCTGCACGGACCTCTCAGCTGTTCTACTGAGTGATATATATCACACACACTGCTCTGCTTTCTGCACGGACCTCTCAGCTGTTCTACTGAGTGATATATATCACACACACTGCTCTGCTTTCTGCACGGACCTCTCAGCTGTTCTACTGAGTGATATACATCACACACACTGCTCTGCTTTCTGCACGGACCTCTCAGCTGTTCTCTCTGGAAACATCGCGTCTGATGAGAGCAGTTACTAAAGTAATATTCAGGGGATGCATGCAGAGCTGTGATTGGCTGAGATCAGTCCGGCCGTGCGTCACGCCTCTTCGAAACATCTCTGTTGCCGGAAATGCATCCACGAAGGAGCCGTGGAGGAACCATCAGTGTCTCCTCCAGAGAGTCTCCTCTCTCCTCTCTCCTCGGTTAGAGCTCCTCCAGAGAGCCTCCTCGACGCTCGATCCTCGGTCCTCGAAGTGCATTTAGAGAAATGAGATGTCCTTCAACATGGCGCGCTGAAAACCATTTCAGACCGAGGAGTCCAGGAGTCCAGGAGTCCAGGAGGGGAAATCAGTGCAATGAGAAAAGGCCCTGGAGTCAGCAGCAGACAGGTGAGACAGGTGCAGTACCTGGAGTCAGCAGCAGGAGGCGCAGCAGCCTGGCTCTCTCCAGCTGCAGGTGGAAGGCGTGGTTCAGAGGGAGGGCGGAGCCTCTGAGGGTCAGCTGGGACGTCCGGGCTCTGGTGACTCCGTCCACCTGGATCGCCAGGAACACCTGCTTGCTGCCAGAACACCTGAGAGAGACAACACCACAGGACACCTGAGAGACAACACCAGAGGACACCTGAGAGACAACACCAGAGGACACCTGAGAGACAACACCACAGCACATCTGAGAGACAACACCACAGGACACCTGAGAGACAACACCACAGCACATCTGAGAGACAACACCACAGGACACCTGAGAGACAACACCACAGCACATCTGAGAGACAACACCACAGGACACCTGAGAGACAACACCACAGAACACCTGAGAGACAACACCACAGAACACCTGAGAGACAACACCAGAGGACACCTGAGAGACAACATCACAGGACACCTGAGAGAAAACACCACAAGAACACCTGAGAGACAACACCAGAGGAACACCTGAGAGACAACACCACAGGACACCTGAGAGACAACACCACAGGACACCTGAGAGACAACACCACAGGACACCTGAGAGACAACACCACAGCACATCTGAGAGACAACACCACAGGACACCTGAGAGACAACACCAGAGGAACACCTGAGAGACAACATCACAGAACACCTGAGAGACAACACCAGAGGAACACCTGAGAGACAACACCAGAGGAACACCTGAGAGACAACACCACAGGAACACCTGAGAGACAACACCAGAGGAACACCTGAGAGACAACACCACAGGAACACCTGAGAGACAACACCACAGGACACCTGAGAGACAACACCACAGGAACACCTGAGAGACAACACCAGAGGAACACCTGAGAGACAACATCACAGGACACCTGAGAGACAACACCACAGAACACCTGAGAGACAACACCACAGGACACCTGAGAGACAACACCACAGGAACACCTGAGAGACAACACCAGAGGAACACCTGAGAGACAACACCAGAGGAACACCTGAGAGACAACACCACAGGACACCTGAGAGACAACACCACAGAACACCTGAGAGACAACACCAGAGGAACACCTGAGAGACAACACCAGAGGAACACCTGAGAGACAACACCAGAGGACACCTGAGAGACAACACCACAGGAACACCTGAGAGACAACACCAGAGGAACACCTGAGAGACAACATCACAGGAACACCTGAGAGACAACACCAGAGGACACCTGAGAGACAACATCACAGGAACACCTGAGAGACAACACCACAGGACACCTGAGAGACAACACCACAGCACATCTGAGAGACAACACCACAGGACACCTGAGAGACAACACCACAGGACACCTGAGAGACAACACCACAGAACACCTGAGAGACAACACCAGAGGACAACTGAGAGACAACATCACAGGACACCTGAGAGAAAACACCACAACAACACCTGAGAGACAACACCAGAGGAACACCTGAGAGACAACACCACAGGACACCTGAGAGACAACACCACAGGACACCTGAGAGACAACACCACAGGAACACCTGAGAGACAACACCAGAGGAACACCTGAGAAACAACACCACAGGAACACCTGAGAGACAACACCAGAGGAACACCTGAGAGACAACATCACAGGAACACCTGAGAGACAACACCAGAGGACACCTGAGAGACAACATCACAGGAACACCTGAGAGACAACATCACAGGAACACCTGAGAGACAACACCAGAGGACACCTGAGAGACAACACCACAGGACACCTGAGAGACAACATCACAGGAACACCTGAGAGACAACACCACAGGAACACCTGAGAGACAACACCACAGGAACACCTGAGAGACAACACCAGAGGAACACCTGAGAGACAACACCACAGGAACACCTGAGAGACAACACCACAGGAACACCTGAGAGACAACATCACAGGAACACCTGAGAGACAACACCACAGGAACACCTGAGAGACAACATCACAGGAACACCTGAGAGACAACACCACAGGAACACCTGAGAGACAACACCACAGGAACACCTGAGAGACAACATCACAGGACACCTGAGAGACAACATCACAGGAACACCTGAGAGACAACACCACAGGAACACCTGAGAGACAACACCAGAGGAACACCTGAGAGACAACATCACAGGAACACCTGAGAGACAACACCACAGGAACACCTGAGAGACAACACCAGAGGAACACCTGAGAGACAACATCACAGGAACACCTGAGAGACAACACCACAGGAACACCTGAGAGACAACACCAGAGGAACACCTGAGAGACAACACCACAGAACACCTGAGAGACAACACCACAGGACACCTGAGAGACAACACCAGAGGAACACCTGAGAGACAACACCAGAGGAACACCTGAGAGACAACACCACAGAACACCTGAGAGACAA
>CADEHL010001452.1:0-137500 GCA_902827135.1 Harpagifer antarcticus | reverse complement strand
TACAGGAGAGTGCATTTACCTAGTCACGTTGTGCCTCTCGGCGTATACTTTGACTTAGTCACGACCTAGTACGTTGGATACGTTGGGCCTTTTCACTGTTGTCCCTCTGCACTAGTGTCCCATGTCCCCTCTTCATAATTTGGGTCTTCATAATGTCCACCCTATTCTAAGGGGAAGCATGACGGTGCCTTTTCTTTTCAATTTCTGGCTTTGTCTTTCTTCACCTCTTACTCGTTTAATATTTAGGAGAGTGCATTTACGTCGTCACGTTGTGCCTCTCTTCCTCTGTTCCTGGCTGTTCTTTTCATACCCTTGTTTCTCTGAGAAGAGAAGAAATACTATTCTAAAAAAGGAGCTGACACATGGTGTCTCTTCACTTGTACACTTGAGGGGTCAGAGTTCATATGGTGAGGGATTCCATGAGCGGTATGCGCCGGCCTGTGCCTTTACCTTGGACTTCTAATAGAACTGCTCGGGTCTTGACAGATTGAGTGGGGAATTTCATGAGATCTTTCTAGAGGGTTATCAAGAATAACTTTTATCCAATGACCTTTTCCCTCTCTGTCTGTGTCTGTGTATTCTCTTGTTCCGATTTCATTTCATTTCAAACCTTTATTTAGACAGATAAATCCCATTGAGATCATTGATCTCTTTTTCAAGGGAGACCTGCTCAAGTAGTTCCACATGAAACATAAAAACATCAAATTAACCCAGCCAAATCTTTCTTCTTGTTTTGTATCTATCTCTACGCCGGGATCCGGAGTCGAGGCTGATCCTCTTGCTGTAGTCCTGTGTCCTGGATCCTCTATTCTGAGTTCTGGATTAAGTCGTGGACTTCGGGTCGTGGCTGAACCTGTCTCTGCGGTCCTGCCTTGGGTCTCGTCATGCTGCTTCCCTGATGGCTTCCTCAGGATTGTAGCTGACATCCTCGTGGATTCATCTTCTTATTACAGACACATGCATTTCCTAGCATTCGGTCTCTATGCTGTGAAATGTATTATCTCTTGGATTTACACATGGCATCTATTGCACGTCTGTCCGTCCTGGGAGAGGGATCCCTCCTCTGCTGCTCTCCCTGAGGTTTCTCCCATGTTCCCTTTAAACTGTGGGTTTGCTCTGGAAGTTTTTCCTTGTACGATGTGAGGGTCTGAGGACAGAGGGTCTAAGGACAGAGGGTCTGAGGACGGAGGGTCTGAGGACGGAGGGTTTGAGGACGGAGGGTGTCGTTTTTCTCATACTGATATTCTGAACAATCTGTGCTGTTGTATTAGCTGTAAAGTGTCTCTACTGTAGGCTAATTTTATTATATGTTCAGCACTTTGGCTCCTCCAAAAATCGTTTATAAATGTGCTATATAAATAAAACTTGATTTGATTTATTCTGAAAATCCAACACAATCACATTAATCAACTCTTATTCTGAAAATCCAACACGCTCACAGTATTCAGCTCTTATTCTGAAAATCCAACACGCTCACATTAATCAGCTCTTATTCTGAAAATCCAACACGCTCATATTAATCAGCTCTTATTCTTAAAATCCAACAAAATCACATTAGTCAGCTCTTATTCTGAAAATCCAACACGCTCACATTAATCAGCTCTTATTCTGAAAATCCAACACCCTCACATTAATCAGCTCTTATTCTGAAAATCCAACACGCTCACATTAATCAGCTCTTATTCTGAAAATCCAACACGCTCATATTAATCAGCTCTTATTCTGAAAATCCAACAAAATCACATTAGTCAGCTCTTATTCTGAAAATCATACACACTCACATTAATCAGCTCTTATTCTGAAAATCCAACAAAATCACATTAGTCAGCTCTTATTCTGAAAATCCAACACGCTCACATTAATCAGCTCTTATTCTGAAAATCCAACACGCTCATATTAATCAGCTCTTATTCTGAAAATCCAACAAAATCACATTAGTCAGCTCTTATTCTGAAAATCATACACACTCACGTTAATCAGCTCTTATTAGAGCTCTTATTAGATCTTAGATTAGGTCCCAGTACTACTCCTCCATCATCAACAACAGTACTGGAAACTCCAAGCAACTCTTCTCCACCATCAACCACCTCCTCAATCCCCAAAGTCCTCTACACTCCGACTCCACTGAGAAGCAGTGTAGCAACTTCACCGCCTTCTTCATAAACAAAGTTGACACCATCCGCTCCCTCCTCTCTAGCCCCTCTGCACCTCCAGTTCCAACTGCTGACCCACAGCTTGGGACAGCCCAGCCTCTTCGCTGTTTCACGGACATCTCTCCGTTTGAGGGCATCGTTAGGAGATGAAGCCTTCCACCTGTGTCCTGGACCCCCTTCCGTCAGCTCTGGTGAAATCTTACATCTGTACCGTGAGCCCCATGATCACTAAGATCGTAAACCTCTCTCTCCAGGCTGGCCTGTCCCTTCTGCCCTAAAAACCGCTGTCATCAAACCTCGTCTCAAAAAACCCTCCCTTGACCCGGGAGTCCTGGCCAACTACAGACCCATTTCCAACCTTCCTTTTCTATCAAAGGGGCTGGAACAACTAGTTGCTGCTCAGCTCCATGACCACCTAAACTCCAACAACCTATTTGAGAAGTTCCAATCTGGTTTCCGCTCAGGCCACAGCACAGAGACTGCCCTGGTCAGGGTCACCAACGCCCTGCTGATGACGGCTGATGCTGGCTCTCCCTCTCTCCTCATCCTCCTCGATCTCACTGCTGCTTTCGACACCGTCGATCACGGCATCCTCCTCCATCGTCTGCACTCCACCATCGGACTCTCTGACTCTCCCCTTGACCGGTTCAGATCATACCTCACCAGGAGAGCAGAGTACGTCTCCTTGGGCGAGGCAGACTCAGGTACCCACGACGTCACCTGTGGTGTCCCTCAAGGATCAGTTCTCGGCCCCACCCTTTTCACACTCTACATGCTCCCCCTTGGCTCTATCATCAGCCGACATGGAGTATCGTTCCAGTGTTACGCTGATGACACCCAACTGTACCTTAGGATCAACCCAATTGATGCAGGTCTCCCTTGTAAAAGAGATCCATGATCTCAAGGGACCTATCTGTCTAAATAAAGGTTTGAAATTAAATGAAATGAACCCTACCTCCTCTGCAGGCCTGCCTTCACCTCCTCTGCAACCCTGCCTTCACCTCCTCTGCAGCCCTGCCTTCACCTCCTCTGCAGCCCTGCCTACACCTCCTCTACACCTCCTCTGCAGCCCTGCCTACACCTCCTCTGCAGCCCTGCCTTCACCTCCTCTGCAGCCCTGCCTTCACCTCCTCTGCAGCCCTGCCTTCACCTCCTCTGCAGCCCTGCCTTCACCTCCTCTGCAGCCCTGCCTTCACCTCCTCTGCAGCCCTGCCTTCACCTCCTCTACACCTCCTCTGCAGCCCTGCCTACACCTCCTCTGCAGCCCTGCCTTCACCTCCTCTGCAGCCCTGCCTACACCTCCTCTGCAGCCCTGCCTTCACCTCCTCTGCAGCCCTGCCTTCACCTCCTCTGCAGCCCTGCCTTCACCTCCTCTGCAGCCCTGCCTTCACCTCCTCTGCAGCCCTGCCTTCACCTCTTCTGCAGCCCTGCCTTCACCTCCTCTGCAGCCCTGCCTTCACCTCCTCTGCAGCCCTGCCTTCACCTCCTCTGCAGCCCTGCCTTCACCCCCTCTGCACACTCACTGACTGCCTGGAGGAGATACAGGCGTGGATGAAGCAAAACTTCCTGAAACTCAACAGCTCCAAGACCGAAGCCATTATAGTTGGCACCCCACACCAGGTTCGGTCATCCACCATCACCACCATCACCTTCTCCGGCCAGGACATTCCCCTCTCCTCAACAGTCACTAACCTGGGTGTGAAAATGGACGCCCATCTGACCTTTGAGGCCCACATTAAACAGCTGTGCAAGAACTCCTTTTATCACCTCAGGAACATCGCCAAACTCCGCCCCACACTCACTCTGTCTGAACCCGAACAGCTGGTCCACGCCTTTGTCTCCTCCAGGCTGGACTACTGCAAAGCACTCCTCATCGGGATCCCTAACAAAAGCCTCCAGAAGCTCCGGTACTTTCAGAACAGCGCTGCAAATATGATCACACCCCCATCCTTAAAGCACTACACTGGCTCCCCGTGGAGCTGAGGATCGAATTCAAGATCTCCGTCCTCACCCACTGGTGTGTCCATGGAACTGCCCCCCACTACCTCAAGGACCTCCTCACCCCCCATACCTCCCTGCGGACCACCCGCTCCAGCAACTCCAACTTCCTCAAACCCCCCCAGGACTAAGCTCCGTACTATGGGAGACCGGGCCCAGTCTGTGGAACGCACTCCCCGACCACATGAGAGTACCACAGACCGAGGAGCCTTTCCCTAGACCTTTTATTTATTACCACCCTTTTATTTTATTTTGTATTATTGCTTTTTATTAATTCTACCGTGTTGTGTAAATATGAAGTGCTTTATAAATGAAACCCATTATTATTATTCTGAAAATCCAACACACTCACATTATTCAGCTCTTATTCTGAAAATCCAACACGCTCACATTAATCAGCTCTTATTCTGAAAATCCAACACACTCAGATTAAACAGCTCTTATTCTGAAAATCCAACAAAATCACATTAATCAGCTCTTATTCTGAAAATCCAACACACTCAGATTAAACAGCTCTTATTCTGAAAATCCAACAAAATCACATTAATCAGCTCTTATTCTGAAAACCCAACACACTCACATTAATCAGCTCTTATTCTGAAAACCCAACACACTCACATTAATCAGCTCTTATTCTGAAAATCCAACACACTCACATTAATCAGCTCTTATTCTGAAAACCCAACACACTCACATTAATCAGCTCTTATTCTGAAAACCCAACACACTCACATTAATCAGCTCTTATTCTGAAAACCCAACACACTCATTAGCCATGAAGGAGGATGTAGAGGGAGGTGTTTGTGTGTCTGTTTGTGTTACATTATCTGTCTTTCTATCAGACTGCTCAGTGTAAACATCCAATCATCTGTCATTAAACAACCGCACACACACACACAGACACGCACACACACACACACACACACACACTGACACACACACACACACACAGACACACACTGACACGCACGCACGCACACACATCTGATTACAGGAAGCTGGAGAGTAAACCGTGTTACACAGGACGAGCTGTTAGCCTGTTAGCTTAGCACAGAGCCTGGCTCATCATTACATTATTATATATTTATTTTAATATTAAAGTATTAACACTTCCTCTCAGCAGTGTGTGTGTGTGTGTTAAACGACTTCCTGTCAGTCAGAGTGGCTGAGTGCAGAGCGAAAAATAACTCCAGACACAAAATGTTCCCGAAACCTCTCAACGAGAACCCAGGAGAGCCCAGGAGAAGCCAGGAGAGCCCAGGAGAACCCATGACTACCCAGGAGAGCCCAGGAGAGCCCAGGAGAAGCCAGGAGAGCCCGGGAGAGCCCAGGAGAAGCCAGGAGAGCCCAGGAGAGCCCGGGAGAAGCCAGGAGAGCCCAGGAGAACCCATGACTACCCAGGAGAGCCCAGGAGAGCCCAGGAGAAGCCAGGAGAGCCCGGGAGAGCCCAGGAGAAGCCAGGAGAGCCCGGGAGAAGCCAGGAGAACCCATGACTACCCAGGAGAACCCATGACTACCCAGGAGAGCCCAGGAGAGCCCGGGAGAAGCCAGGAGAGCCCGGGAGAGCCCAGGAGAACCCATGACTACCCAGGAGAGCCCAGGAGAAGCCAGGAGAGCCCGGGAGAGCCCAGGAGAAGCCAGGAGAGCCCGGGAGAAGCCAGGAGAGCCCAGGAGAACCCATGACTACCCAGGAGAACCCATGACTACCCAGGAGAGCCCAGGAGAGCCCGGGAGAAGCCAGGAGAGCCCGGGAGAGCCCAGGAGAAGCCAGGAGAGCCCGGGAGAAGCCAGGAGAGCCCAGGAGAAGCCAGGAGAGCCCAGGAGAACCCATGACTACCCAGGAGAGCCCAGGAGAAGCCGGGAGAGCCCAGGAGAAGCCAAGAGAGCCCGGGAGAGCCCAGGAGAAGCCAGGAGAAGCCAGGAGAGCCCAGGAGAACCCATGACTACCCAGGAGAGCCCAGGAGAGCCCGGGAGAAGCCAGGAGAGCCCAGGAGAAGCCAGGAGAGCCCAGGAGAACCCAGGTCTACCCAGGAGAACCCGGGAGAGCCCAGGAGAACCTAGGAGCACCCAGGAGGACACAGGAGAACCCAGGTCTACCCAGGAGAACCCGGGAGAGCCCAGGAGAACCCAGGAGCACCCAGGAGGACATAGGAGAACCCATGACTACCCAGGAGAACCAAGGAGAACCCAGGAGGACCCAGGAAAACCCAGGAGAGCCCAGGAGCACCCAGGAGAGAGTGTGAGTGTGTGTGTGTGTGCGTGCATGTGTGTATGCGTGTGTGTGGGTGTGTGTGTATATGTCTGTATGTGTGTGTATGTGTGTGTGTGATGTACGGTCAGTGCTAACACACACCATATATATAATATATACACCGTTTACTCTGTGTTGGCATGGCTGCATGTTGGCATGGCTGCATGTTGGCATGGCTGCATGTTGGCATGGCTGCATGTTGGCATGGCTGCATGTTGGCATGGCTGCATGTTGGTATGGCTGCATGTTGGTATGGCTGCATGGCTGCATGTTGGTATGTTGGCATGGCTGCATGTTGGCATGTTGGCATGTTGGTATGGCTGCATGTTGGCATGTTGGCATGGCTGCATGTTGGCATGTTGGCATGTTGGTATGGCTGCATGTTGGCATGGCTGCATGTTGGCATGGCTGCATGTTGGCATGTTGGCATGGCTGCATGTTGGCATGGCTGCATGTTGGTATGGCTGCATGTTGGCATGGCTGCATGTTGGTATGGCTGCATGTTGGCATGGCTGCATGTTGGTATGTTGGCATGGCTGCATGTTGGCATGTTGGCATGTTGGTATGGCTGCATGTTGGCATGTTGGCATGGCTGCATGTTGGCATGTTGGTATGGCTGCATGTTGGCATGGCTGCATGTTGGTATGTTGGCATGGCTGCATGTTGGCATGGCTGCATGTTGGCATGGCTGCATGTTGGCATGGCTGCATGTTGGCATGGCTGCATGTTGGCTTGGCATGGCTGCATGTTGGCATGTTGGCATGGCTGCATGTTGGCATGTTGGCATGTTGGTATGGCTGCATGTTGGCATGTTGGCATGGCTGCATGTTGGCATGTTGGCTGTGGTATGGCTGCATGTTGGCATGGCTGCATGTTGGTATTTGGCATGCTGCATGTTGGCATGGCTGCATGTTGGCATGGCTGCATGTTGGCATGTTGGCATGGCTGCATGTTGGCATGGCTGCATGTTGGCATGGCTGCATGTTGGTATGGCTGCATGTTGGCATGGCTGCATGTTGGTATGGCTGCATGTTGGCATGGCTGCATGTTGGTATGTTGGCATGGCTGCATGTTGGCATGTTGGCATGTTGGTATGGTGCATGCTGTTGGCATGTTGGCATGGCTGCATGTTGGCATGTTGGCATGTTGGTATGGCTGCATGTTGGCTGGCTGCATGTGGTATGTTGGCATGGCTGCATGTTGGCATGGCTGCATGTTGGCATGGCTGCATGTTGGTATGGCTGCATGTTGGCATGGCTGCATGTTGGTATGTTGGCATGGCTGCATGTTGCATGTTGGCAGGTTGGGTATGGCTGGCATGTTGGCATGTTGGCATGGCTGCATGTTGGCATGTTGGTATGGCTGCATGTTGGCATGGCTGCATGTTGGTATGTTGGCATGGCTGCATGTTGGCATGGCTGCATGTTGGCATGGCTGCATGTTGGCATGGCTGCATGTTGGCATGGCTGCATGTTGGTATGGCTGCATGTTGGCATGGCTGCATGTTGGTATGGCTGCATGTTGGCATGGCTGCATGTTGTATGTTGGCTATGGCTGCATGTTGGCATGTTGGCATGTTGGTATGGCTGCATGTTGGCATGTTGGCATGGCTGCATGTTGGCATGTTGGTATGGCTGCATGTTTGGCATGGCTGCATGTTGGCATGGCTGCATGTTAGCATGTTAGCATTTTAGCATGTTGGCATGGCTGCATGTTGGCATGTTGGCATGGCTGCATGTTAGCATGGCTGCATGTTGGCTTGGCATGGCTGCATGTTGGCATGGCTGCATGTTAGCATGTTAGCATTTTAGCATGTTGGCATGGCTGCATGTTGGCATGTTGGCATGGCTGCATGTTAGCATGTTAGCATGTTAGCATGTTGGCATGGCTGCAGACTGTCAGTGGAGTTTCTGCAGAGCTCCGTTCATAAAGCAACACTTGTGTACACATACATGTACATATATACATCTACATGTGTATATGTAATGTAGAACATTAGAGGTACACAGGACCTACAGACCCTCAGCTGGAGTTCACACAGCAGCTCATATACTCAAACATATATATATATATACATGTGTACACTGTATACAGAGGTGGAGAGTAGTACTCAGTACTGAACTGGAGTACAATGTTCAGGTACTTTACTCATTCTGATAGTGAATACTCTCCTGTACTGCATCACATGGATACTGCAGTACTGTACAAGAGTACAAGAGTACACACTGCAGTATAAGTACTTTAACTAACAGACTATTAGTACTGTAGTATTAGTACAGTTACTGCAGTACATAATGTATGTAAACATTGGACAGTAGTGAAACAGAGAGTCAGTACTAACATCCATCAGTAACACATATATATATATATAAATATATGTATGTGTATAAGAATGAGAGTCTCACCGCTCAGCTTGTCCCTCCTGTCTCGTCCTCTCAGTCTGGAGAACGTTCTCCTCAACAGAGGCTCTGCCATCACTATTATCCTCCCTCCTCTCACCCCTCCTGTCGGTGAGGGTCTCTGTGGGAGAGATATCGGGGAGTCTCAGAGACTCAGAGCTCCATGTCTGCTCCTCGGAGCTGCAGGAAATGAATTCCTCACATTCTTTCCCAAACTCCTAAGCTCCTCCCACTCTCCTCCCTCTCTCCTTCCTCAGCAGGGAGATAGGAGGCTCATGGGAAATGTAGTCCTGATGCTTCAGAGACTGAATGTTCTCACACACAGAAACCAAGAGGAGAGCTGTGTCTCCCTCTGCTGGAGACTATGAACATCTCACCCTGCTGCGAATGTACAGAGTCCATGAAGGCAGCATCTCCCTGGTTCTGCTGGTCCCTGAAGGCAGCATCTCCCTGGTTCTGCTGGTCCCTGAAGGCAGCATCTCCCTGGTTCTGCTGGTCCCTGAAGGCAGCATCTCCCTGATTCTGCTGGTCCCTGAAGGCAGCATCCCCCTGATTCTGCTGGTCCCTGAAGGCAGCATCTCCCTGGTTCTGCTGGTCCCTGAAGGCAGCATCTCCCTGGTTCTGCTGGTCCCTGAAGGCAGCATCCCCCTGATTCTGCTGGTCCCTGAAGGCAGCATCTCCCTGGTTCTGCTGGTCCCTGAAGGCAGCATCTCCCTGGTTCTGCTGGTCCCTGAAGGCAGCATCGCTCTGGTTATGTTGGTTCCTGAAGGCAGCATCTCCCTGGTTCTGCTGGTCCCTGAAGGCAGCATCGCTCTGGTTATGTTGGTTCCTGAAGGCAGCATCGCTCTGGTTATGTTGGTTCCTGATGGCAGCATCTCCCTGGTTCTGCTGGTCCCTGAAGGCAGCATCTCCCTGGTTCTGCTGGTCCCTGAAGGCAGCATCTCCCTGGTTCTGCTGGTCCTTGAAGGCAGCATCTCCCTGGTTCTGCTGGTCCCTGAAAGCAGCATCTCCCTGGTTCTGCTGGTCCCTGAAGGCAGCATCTCCCTGGTTCTGCTGGTCCCTGAAGGCAGCATCTCCCTGGTTCTGCTGGTCCCTGAAAGCAGCATCTCCCTGGTTCTGCTGGTCCCTGAAGGCAGCATCTCCCTGGTTCTGCTGGTCCTTGAAGGCAGCATCTCCCTGGTTCTGCTGGTCCCTGAAGGCAGCATCGCTCTGGTTATGTTGGTTCCTGAAGGCAGCATCTCCCTGGTTCTGCTGGTCCTTGAAGGCAGCATCTCCCTGGTTCTGCTGGTTCCTGAAGGCAGCATCTCCCTGGTTCTGCTGGTTCCTGAAGGCAGCATCTCCCTGGTTCTGCTGGTCCCTGAAGGCAGCATCGCTCTGGTTATGTTGGTTCCTGATGGCAGCATCTCCCTGGTTCTGCTGGTCCCTGAAGGCAGCATCTCCATGGTTCTGCTGGTCCCTGAAGGCAGCATCTCCCTGGTTCTGCTGGTCCCTGAAGGCAGCATCTCCCTGGTTCTGCTGGTCCCTGAAGGCAGCATCTCCCTGGTTCTGTTGGTCCCTGAAGGCAGCATCTCCCTGGTTCTGTTGGTCCCTGAAGGCAGCATCTCCCTGGTTCTGCTGGTCCCTGAAGGCAGCATCTCCCTGGTTCTGCTGGTCCCTGAAGGCAGCATCTCCCTGGTTCTGCTGGTCCCTGAAAGCAGCATCTCCCTGGTTCTGCTGTTCCCTGAAGGCAGCATCTCCCTGGTTCTGCTGGTTCCTGAAGGCAGCATCTCCCTGGTTCTGCTGGTCCTTGAAGGCAGCATCTCCCTGGTTCTGCTGGTCCCTGAAGGCAGCATCGCTCTGGTTATGTTGGTTCCTGAAGGCAGCATCTCCCTGGTTATGTTGGTCCCTGAAGGCAGCATCTCCCTGGTTCTGCTGGTCCCTGAAGGCAGCATCTCCCTGGTTCTGCTGGTCCCTGAAGGCAGCATCTCCCTGGTTCTGCTGGTCCCTGAAGGCAGCATCTCCCTGGTTCTGCTGGTCCCTGAAGGCAGCATCTCCCTGGTTCTGCTGGTCCTTGAAGGCAGCATCGCTCTGGTTCTGCTGGTCATTGTAGTGGCAATTTCTTATGTTACCTTATATGCTAAAACCAAATGCTTCTAAAAAGCATTGTCCAACACTACTGTACCATTTCCTGATATGTGCTGTTTTCTCTTCATACTCTAATGAGGGTTATTATTCTCAAGCGCTTCAAGGCCACAGAGCTGATTTGGCAGACTATGTTGAAACTACTCCTCTTCACACAAAGTTTGAACTTCCATATTCTGATAACCGTTATACTTTCTGCAGCTCAAGGACACAGGTGTCTAATAACAATATGAGACATCCATGTGAAAGCAGATTTCTGAGGCGTGCTACACAAAACTCCGCCTGCCCGCCATATCTTGTATATATGAAGGCTGTCCAGTTATTTACGAAGCCCACATTGTTTGCTGGGCACCACCAAGACAACCAGCGCTGACATGATGACATGCAGTGTTTTCTTAAAACCCCGAGACTAGGATAAACTGAAAAGAGTACAAGGAAGCTTATGAAAGTTAACAGCATTTAATTAAATAAAGGATGCGATGATATAAAATGAAATGTGCGAGTTGGTGGCTCCCCCCCTCCCAGCTGTTGGTCACGTGCGCATTGGGGCAGCGGAGGGTGAAGAAGAGATCGATTATTCCTGTCCATCATGAGTTATCAACTGTAGTCTTCTTCTACTTGCCGGTTTGGACGGGGGCGTGTCCAACGCAAATCCTGCCGTTTCCTGTTGTTAAATTACAGCGTTCTAATGAGGTTATTTAAACATTCCCTAAACGTTGTGCCACTTCAATAAGTGAGAGTTAAAGACAGTGTGTTTAGTGTACAACACCACATGTCATTTCACCTTGAATTCACGGTTTGAAAACGTTAACCACATGCTAATGCTAACCGGAAATGAATAATTTTCAGAATAAAAGTTAAAAGTTAGTGTGAACTTCCGGTTTTTCAGAATAAAACCACATTAAATTAAAACCCTGTATTTAATTTAAATTACGCCATATCAATATTGATTTTAATGTATTACAGCGGCTATAAATGTCGTCATTGATCAGATTGGGGAGGGGACCAGAGAAGTTTTAACATATCTACACATCAATGCTCAACTTTGGTGCATTCTGATTGGTGTAAACGAACATCATAACAATCCTTCTGTATTTACGTTTATTCTTAGCCAGCATTTTTTTGATTTTTTTGTTTTGATTTTGATATACTTTATTAATCCCTGTGGGGAAATTGTTTCTCTGCATTTGACCCATCCTAGTGTTAGGAGCAGTGTGCTGCCATGTTGAACAGCGCCTGGGGAGCAGTTAGGGAACGGTGCCTTGCTCAGGGACACCTCGGTAGCACTTGGTCTTGCCGGGACTTGAACTGGTGACCTTCCAGTTGCCAAGCCAAGTCCCTAACGACCTCGACACTACCCCCCTTTAGTTTAAGATGCGCCTCATCGTCAATTTGACTGAGATGAATAAAAATAGTCCTCTGCAGTAACACATTTTATTAAACATAAGATCCAAAGCGCGCACGTCCGGTACTCCATCTGAGGAAACACAGGAGTTACTGCAGTACTCATATTTAAATATACAGATAGAGTATTAATACATACAGTATGTACTCCACGGAGTATTAGTACCTACAGTGTGTACTTCAGCGAGGGTTAGAAGGCTGAAGGCGAGTCGAAGAACTTCCTGCCCAGGTTGGTTCTCCCTCTGCAGAAAGGGATTTAGAGTGAGTGTTCCTCATACTGAACTCTATATGACTGCCATGATCCTTCCCCACCTAACAGACTGTATGAGCAGCTGGTCCCAGGTGAACCAGCTGGACCCAGGTGAACCAGCTGGACCCAGGTGAACCAGCTGGACCCAGTTGAACCAGCTGGACCCAGGCAAATAGCACCACATTAAGGCCTATCCTATTACTTCACAAACAAGCTCTCAAAGTTTTGGACAGAAAACCTAAGCTATACCACCATTGCAAAATCCTGGACAAACATAACCTGCTCAGCTGGGGAAATATTTTAAAAACACACTGATGCATGTCTCATTTTTTTTTAATTCTAAACGGCAAGGCACCCCCCCCCCCCCACTCTGCACTTGTATACAGCAGAACAATTCAAACAGCAGAACCACAAGGTCTGCCCTAAGAGGGGACTGTGTAGTCCCTCTTAGGTCCAGTTCCTTTGGGAAACACTGTTTCTCTGTGAGGGCACCAACACTCTGGAACACAACACCAATACAGATAAGGAATAACACCTCGGATCATACATTTAACCACAATCATAACAACTGGCTTTTAAACAATCAAACACTTTGAACTGTATCAAGGTATGATGATATTTCATCTGTTTGCATGTTTGTTTGTTCCTCTCTATTGTTGTACTGCTGTTCCTATTTATTGTTGTACTGCTGTTGCTTCGAGCGATAGAATTACTAACAAAGCACTTATATACTAACAAAGGACTGGCTCCTCTAAAGCCAGCTGAGTAGCACTTGAAGTGTTTGGCTCTATGAAACCTAATGTACTTTATGATTCTGTTTCTTCAAGGTTGTGTCTTCCTGGTCGAACGCACTTATTGTAAGTCGCTTTGGATAAAAGCCTCAGCTAAATGTGATGTGATGTAAAGTAATGTAATGTTGTCTGCTGTACTCTATTTAATTATGTTTTTATTTTCTAGTCTTGTTGTGGTCATTTAACATCTTGCCAAGGACAACAGTTGAAAATTAGCCTACTGGCTAATACTGGCTCATTTACAGCAATGTGGATTAATGTGCACTGTCCTTTAAATAAACAAACAAACAAACTGTTCTGTACAGACTGAAGATGGAGCAGGACTGAATCTCCTCCTGGAGAAGAACATTTGGTCTGAGTTCCTGTGTCTGCGCAGAACCCATGTGTTAGTGCTTCAGGGTTCATACAACAATAAACAAGGGTATCGTCAGCATAGAGGTATTCTGACCCTAAGAGAGGGTCCTAAACCTGACCCCTGAGGAACCAGAGAACCAGCATTACAGGAGAGACCTGAACTGATGAGAACCAGAGAACCAGCGTTAGAGGAGAGACCTGAACTGATGAGAACCAGAGAACCAGCATTAGAGGAGAGACCTGAACTGATGAGAACCAGAGAACCAGCATTAGAGGAGAGACCTGAACTGATGAGAACCAGCGTTACAGGAGAGACCTGAACTGATGAGAACCAGAGAACCAGCGTTACAGGAGAGACCTGAATTTATGAGAACCAGCGTTACAGGAGAGACCTGAACTGATGAGAACCAGAGAACCAGTGTTACAGGAGAGACCTGAACTGATGAGAACCAGAGAACCAGCATTACAGGAGAGTCCTGAACTGATGAGAACCAGAGAACCAGTGTTACAGGAGAGACCTGAACTGATGAGAACCAGAGAACCAGCATTACAGGAGAGACCTGAACTGATGAGAACCAGAGAACCAGTGTTACAGGAGAGACCTGAACTGATGAGAACCAGAGAACCAGCGTTAGAGGAGAGACCTGAACTGATGAGAACCAGCGTTAGAGGAGAGACCTGAACTGATGAGAACCAGAGAACCAGCATTAGAGGAGAGACCTGAACTGATGAGAACCAGAGAACCAGCATTAGAGGAGAGACCTGAACTGATGAGAACCAGCGTTACAGGAGAGACCTGAACTGATGAGAACCAGAGAACCAGCGTTACAGGAGAGACCTGAATTTATGAGAACCAGCGTTACAGGAGAGACCTGAACTGATGAGAACCAGAGAACCAGTGTTACAGGAGAGACCTGAACTGATGAGAACCAGAGAACCAGCATTACAGGAGAGTCCTGAACTGATGAGAACCAGAGAACCAGTGTTACAGGAGAGACCTGAACTGATGAGAACCAGAGAACCAGCGCTACAGGAGAGACCTGAACTGATGAGAACCAGAGTTACAGGAGAGACCTGAACTGATGAGAACCAGAGAACCAGTGTTACAGGAGAGTCCTGAACTGATGAGAACCAGAGAACCAGCATTACAGGAGAGACCTGAACTTATGAGAACCAGTGTTACAGGAGAGACCTGAACTGATGAGAACCAGAATTACAGGAGAGTCCTGAACTGATGAGAACCAGCGTTACAGGAGAGACCTGAACTGATGAGAACCAGAGAACTAGCATTACAGGAGAGTCCTGAACTGATGAGAACCAGCGTTACAGGAGAGACCTGAACTGATGAGAACCAGAGAACCAGCATTACAGGAGAGTCCTGAACTGGTGAGAACCAGCGTTACAGGAGAGACCTGAACTGATGAGAACCAGAGAACCAGCGTTACAGGAGAGACCTGAACTGATGAGAACCAGAGAACTAGCATTACAGGAGAGTCCTGAACTGATGAGAACCAGCATTACAGGAGAGACCTGAACTGATGAGAACCAGAGAACCAGCATTACAGGAGAGTCCTGAACTGATGAGAACCAGCGTTACAGGAGAGACCTGAACTGATGAGAACCAGAGAACCAGCATTACAGGAGAGACCTGAGCAAATGAGAACCAGAGAACCAGCATTACAGGAGAGTCCTGAACTGATGAGAACCAGCGTTACAGGAGAGACCTGAACTGATGAGAACCAGCGTTACAGGAGAGACCTGAACTGATGAGAACCAGAGAACCAGCATTACAGGAGAGTCCTGAACTGATGAGAACCAGTGTTACAGGAGAGACCTGAACTGATGAGAACCAGAGAACCAGCATTACAGGAGAGACCTGAACAAATGAGAACCAGCATTACAGGAGAGACCTGAACTTATGAGAACCAGTGTTACAGGAGAGACCTGAACTGATGAGAACCAGAATTACAGGAGAGTCCTGAACTGATGAGAACCAGCGTTACAGGAGAGACCTGAACTGATGAGAACCAGAGAACTAGCATTACAGGAGAGTCCTGAACTGATGAGAACCAGCGTTACAGGAGAGACCTGAACTGATGAGAACCAGAGAACCAGCATTACAGGAGAGTCCTGAACTGATGAGAACCAGCGTTACAGGAGAGACCTGAACTGATGAGAACCAGAGAACCAGCGTTACAGGAGAGACCTGAACTGATGAGAACCAGAGAACCAGCGTTACAGGAGAGTCCTGAACTGATGAGAACCAGAGAACCAGCGTTACAGGAGAGACCTGAACTGATGAGAACCAGAGAACCAGCGTTACAGGAGAGTCCTGAACTGATGAGAACCAGAGAACCAGCATTACAGGAGAGACCTGAACTTATGAGAAGCAGTGTTACAGGAGAGACCTGAACTGATGAGAACCAGAGAACCAGCATTACAGGAGAGTCCTGAACTGATGAGAACCAGCGTTACAGGAGAGACCTGAACTGATGAGAACCAGAGAACTAGCATTACAGGAGAGTCCTGAACTGATGAGAACTAGCGTTACAGGAGAGACCTGAACTGATGAGAACCAGAGAACCAGCATTACAGGAGAGTCCTGAACTGATGAGAACCAGCGTTACAGGAGAGACCTGAACTGATGAGAACCAGCATTACAGGAGAGACCTGAACCGATGAGAACCAGAGAACCAGCATTACAGGAGAGTCCTGAACTGATGAGAACCAGCGTTACAGGAGAGACCTGAACTGATGAGAACCAGAGAACCAGCATTACAGGAGAGACCTGAACAAATGAGAACCAGAGAACCAGCATTACAGGAGAGTCCTGAACTGATGAGAACCAGCGTTACAGGAGAGACCTGAACTGATGAGAACCAGCGTTACAGGAGAGACCTGAACTGATGAGAACCAGAGAACCAGCATTACAGGAGAGTCCTGAACTGATGAGAACCAGTGTTACAGGAGAGACCTGAACTGATGAGAACCAGAGAACCAGCATTACAGGAGAGACCTGAACAAATGAGAACCAGCATTACAGGAGAGACCTGAACTGATGAGAACCAGCGTTACAGGAGAGACCTGAACTTATGAGAACCAGCGTTACAGGATAGACCTGAACTGATGATAACCAGCGTTACAGGAGAGACCTGAACTGATGAGAACCAGAGAACCAGCATTACAGGAGAGACCTGAACTGATGAGAACCAGAGAACCAGCGTTACAGGAGAGACCTGAACTGATGAGAACCAGAGAACCAGTGTTACAGGAGAGACCTGAACTGATGAGAACCAGAGAACCAGCATTACAGGAGAGACCTGAACTGATGAGAACCAGAGAACCAGCGTTACAGGAGAGACCTGAACTGATGAGAACCAGAGAACCAGTGTTACAGGAGAGACCTGAACTGATGAGAACCAGAGAACCAGTGTTAGGTTACAGGTATTAGAGAGACAGGTAATAGAGAGACAGGTAGAGACAGGTATTAGAGAGAAAGGTAGAGACAGGTATTAGAGAGAAAGGTAGAGACAGGAAGAGATAGGTATTAGAGAGACAGGTAGAGACAGGTAGATACAGGTATTAGAGAGACAGGTAGATACAGGTATTAGAGAGACAGGTAGATACAGGTATTAGAGAGACAGGCAGAGACAGGTAGATACAGGTATTAGAGAGACAGGTAGAGACAGGTATTAGAGAGACAGGTAGAGACAGGAAGAGATAGGTATTAGAGAGACAGGTAGAGACAGGAAGAGATAGGTATTAGAGAGACAGGTAGAGACAGGAAGAGACAGGAAGATACAGGTATTAGAGAGACAAGTAGATACAGGTAGATACAGGTATTAGAGAGACAGGTAGAGACAGGTATTAGAGAGACAGGTAGAGATAGGTAGATACAGGTATTAGAGAGACAGGCAGAGACAGGTATTAGAGAGACAGGTAGAGATAGGTAGATACAGGTATTAGAGAGACCGGTAGATACAGGTATTAGACAGGTAAAGACAGGTATTAGAGAGACAGGGAGATACAGGTATTAGAGAGACAGGTAGAGACAGGTATTAGAGAGACAGGTAAACACAGGTAAGGACAGGTAGATACAGGTATTAGAGAATATCTGATGCAGTTGTTGAGCAGCCTTTAGAGAACCTGGTCTGTATAGAGAACGGTCAGGGTTTTAAACCCTGGGGGAGCACTGCCTGTCAGTAAAGGGAGAACAGGTTCCTACAGAACTATGAACACATGTGAAAAGTTCTGGTTCTGGTCTTACAGGTTGCTGAGGCCAGGGTTCCTGGGCTCCCCCCTCAGGGTTCCTCTCATGGGGTTCCTGTAGCAGCTGGACAGTTCTGGAGACGTCAGCGGCTGGAAGAAGCTTCCTGGAAACAAAACCCTGATCAGGAACTGAGATCTGGATCCACCCGACCTGCTTCTGGTTCAGTTCTACCCGGATTGCAAGGAGCCCACCTCGTCCAGCGGCCTCCGGACCGAGGGCAGACCCAGGAACCGAGATCTGGTCCTTCTGGGCCAACCCAGGAACCGAGATCTGGTCCTTCTGGGCCAACCCAGGAACCGAGATCTGGTCCTTCTGGGCCGAGAGGACTCGTCTCCAGTAAACTTCAGGGAGGGACAGCAGCCGAACCACCACCTGCAGAGGGAACAAGTACTCACATAATGTGTAAAAGTACTCAGATAATGTGTAGAAGTACTCAGATCTGGTACTTTAGTAAAAGAAGAAGTACTCAGATCTTGTACTTTAGTAAAAGTAGAAGTACTCAGGTCTTGTACTAAAGTAAAATTAGAAGTACTCAGGTCTGGTACTTTAGTAAAAGTAGAAGTACTAGTAAAGTAGATAAGGTAGGACCTTGGGCTGGGTGCTGGTCTCCCTCAGGATGGTGGTGGGAGACGGGTCTGGCGTCCCGTGACCCACCAGAGTCGGTCCAAAGACCCGGGACAGGTTGTTCTGGTCCATCTGACAGGGGGGGCTCCGGACCACTCTGAAACAGTCATTAGAGTGTAGAGTTATATTTATCATATATGATGTAGACATGTTCTTAATGTATGATGTCAGGGGGGTTAGTACTTTTGTAAGTGAAGCATGAGGAAGGCCAGGGTGTCTCTGTGGGGGGGGGGGAGCTCAGAGAGGGCCCGGTACACAGCTGCAGTACTGCGGTCTTCATCCTGCAGCTCTAATACACAGGAATACACAGGGGAATACACAGGAATACACAGGGGAATACACAGATAAATACACAGCTAAATACACAGGAATACACAGATAAATACACAGCTAAATACACAGGAATACATGACTGCAGTACTGTTGCCTTAACCCTGCAGAAGAGCCCTCAGGATTTGGATAATATGAAAAGTATATTTGTTATTATTATGAATTACCTGCAGCCTCCATGAAAGTTCGATGCAGTCTGAAGGTGAGCAGCGGTTCCTTCAGGTTCCTCAGGAAGTCCTTCAGGAACCCACAGAGAACATGGACGTCCTGCACCTTCCCCAGGGGGGGGGTCTTCCCCTGCAGGACCATCATCCTGAGCTCCTTCACCAGCCGCTCCCCCCCTGGGACCCGGTACAGGCCCCTCTGTAGAACCACACTGTTAGCATGTAGCTGTTAGCATGCAGAACCTCCTCTCAGGACCCGGTAGGCCTACAGACCCCTCTGTAGAACCACACCGTTAGCATGTAGCTGTTAGCATGCAGAACCTCCCCTCAGGACCCGGTACAGACCCCTCTGTAGAACCACACCGTTAGCATGTAGCTGTTAGCATGCAGAACCTCCCCTCAGGACCCGGTACAGACCCCTCTGTAGAACCACACCGTTAGCATGTAGCTGTTAGCATGCAGAACCTCCCCTCAGGACCTGGTACAGGCCCCTCTGTAGAACCACACTGTTAGCATGTAGCTGTTAGCATGCAGAACCTCCCCTCGGGACCCGGTACAAGCCCCTCTGTAGAACCACACTGTTGGCATGTAGACCCCCCCCCCCCTCTCACCTCCTGCAGCCCCCTCCTCTCGATCTCAGCGACACACTCCACCATCAGGTGGGGCACCCAAGGGGGGGCACCCGGAGTGAAGTCCACCAACGAGTTCTGCAAAGGAGATTTTACAGGATAAAGCACTGGTTCTGTCCCCCCGATCATCACTAACGCCCCCTCATTACCTGTGTTGGCCCCCCCCCCCCCCCCTCTCTCATTACCTGTGTTTCCCCCCCCCCCCTGAGGAGGTATGGTGGAACAGTCGGAGCTGAACCTCATTTTGCACTCTGGATGAGCGACTGCTCTGCAGGTTCTGCACTTCACTGCCATCCTGCCGAACCGGATCCTCTTCCCACAGAGAGAACAGGTCTCCGGCATGATCACCTGCAGAACCAAAGAGAACCTGAACCGTCTGTAGTCCACCTGCAGAACCAAACACACCCTAACCCTCTGTAGAACCTAACCAAACACACCTGAACCGTCTGTAGAACCTAACCAAACACACCTGCTCTGTAGTACTGATGGTTTAGTTATGGTTCTTACAGTTTTTGACAGGAACTCATGTTTCAGGGTTCTCTCGAGGGGTTTTTGGTACAGCACTCTGACCGCCATGCTCTCCTCCATCTTGGATTCAGGTTCTGGCTCCAACAGCGTTTTGTTGGCGGGTAACCAGACGGAGGTCTGATCTGAGGAGAACCACAGAACGTCAGAGACATGATTTACTGCCACAGAAGAAGAAGAGGAGGGAACCTCACCTCCTTTCGGGGGCACAAAACTCTCCTGTGGGTGGGTCTGCTGTGTGAGGGGGGGCTGTAGTGGGTTCCTCTGGGTTCTCTCTGTGTTCCCCGGCTCCATGTGGATCTCCCCGGAGTCGGGGGTCTGAACCGAGGCCTTCACCACAGTCTCCACCTCCTGACAGAGGACACAGGAAGGAAGAGAGAACCGTGATCAATACCAGGTCAACACGTGAGGAGAGAACCGTGATCAATACCAGGTCAACACGTGAAGAGAGAACCGTGATCAATACCAGGTCAACACGTGAGGAGAGAACCGTGATCAATACCAGGTCAACACGTGAAGAGAGAACCGTGATCAATACCAGGTCAACACGTGAGGAGAGAACCGTGATCAATACCAGGTCAACACGTGAGGAGAGAACCGTGATCAATACCAGGTCAACACGTGAAGAGAGAACCGTGATCAATACCAGGTCAACACGTGAGGAGAGAACCGTGATCAATACCAGGTCAACACGTGACATGCGTCAGAAAGACTGAAGACACACGGTTCTCCCTCAGAGAACAGAAGGGAGAGAACCTCTGGACTAACTGTTGTGAACGTTAATAAACCCATAGAAGAGATCCTCATGTGTTTATGAACCTGCTCCAGCGTCCTCCCCGGAGGTTCTGCAGAGATGTTCCCACTCCGTCCTCTCCTCCGGTCCGCAGCTCCAGAACCAGGCCCAAGCGACGAGCGCTGCAACACCCAGAACAAAAGCACAACGTTCCAAACAACCAGAACCTTCTAAAGTACAACGGAATGTTCTAAACAAACAGAACATTCTAAAGTACAACAGAGTACTATAATAAAGTACACAGCATGTTGGAGAACTCATGTCTGACCCGTTTCTCTCGGGCTCGAGGTCTCAGAGGTTTGATCACCGAGGTGTCCAGGTCCTGAGAACAATGACAACACACACATATTCATATATGTTATAATAAGTACATTATAATATATACTGTATGTATTATAATCAGGGCTGTCAGTCGATTAAAATATTTAATCGCGATTAATCACAAATTAATCGCACATTTTGTATCTGTTCTAAATGCACCTTAGAGGAATATTTTTCACGTTTTTAATACTCTTCTCAACATCTGAGAGGACAAATATGCGTTATGCTAATGTTTATTATCATTTGAACAATGACAAATATAGTCTCATGAATATTAAACACAACAACCTCTGCATTACAAATATTCGCCTCAATTCAACCTGGAATACAATACAGAGTGTGTGTGTGTGTGTGTGTGTGTGTGTGTGTGTGTGTGTGTGTGTGTGTGTGTGTGTGTGTGTGTGTGTGTGTGTGTGTGTGTGTGATGGATCGTTGGAGCTATGTGCAACTCAAGGCATGTGCTCGAACGGGAGCCGCCTGGACGCTGCAATCATGTTGCACTATCCGTGCTGAGTGTGCTGACTGTTCGTCCAATGTCCCGCTGTCTGGCTTCCTGCATAAAGGCAAGTGCTCGGCGCAGTTGTCGGCGAAATGTCGCTCCTCTGTTTTCATTGAAACAGCTCCTTATATCCGTTAGCACAGCTAGCTAGCACCAGATGCTAACAACAACAATACACGTAAGATCTCTCTCTCTCGCTCGTGCCACACATACACACACCCTCCCGATGGGCAGTCGGTGCCTGCCGGTGAGCGTGGAAGTGTGGTCTGCAGCAAGCAGGCAGCAGGGGCTGTCAGCATCAGCTTGTAGATGGTATTTTAAACTCGATGCGCTCTGAAACTACGGGGCGGCCAAGGACAAAAAATACACATGCGTTAATCGCGTTAAAAAAATTAGTGGCGTTCATTTTTTTTGCGTTAACGCGTTAACTTGACAGCCCTAATTATAATATATGTGAATATATTAACAGTGATAACTCACCACGTCGTCGTCGGTGCGGTCGTAGCTGATGTCGGAGTGAGACAGGAAGGACGACTCGTCCACCACGCGCAGCCTGAACATCAAGAACACGTTAGATCTGTTCTAAAGTTCTTTATTATGAATCACTCTATATTAGATGTATTAGTGGTTAGGGTTAGCCTTAGATGGCTTAGATGGATTAGGGGTTAGGGTTAGCCTCGATGGATTAGATGTACATTACATTGCATTTAGCTGACGCTTTTATCCAAAGCGACTTACAATAAGTACATTCGACCAGGAAGACACAACCTTGAAGAAAACAGAATCATAAAGTACATCAGGTTTCATAGAGCCACACATTTCAAGTGTTACTCAACTGGCTTTAGATAAGCCAGTCCTTTATTAGTATATAAGTGCTTTGTTAGTAATTCTATCGCTCGAAGTGAAGTCGAAAGAGATGAGTTTTCAGTCTGCGCCGGAAGGTGTGTAAGCTTTCTGCTGTCCTGATGTCAATGGGGAGCTCATTCCACCATCTTGGAGCCAGGATAGCAAACCCACGTGTTTCTGCTGATGGGAATTTGGGTCCCCTTCGCAGCGAGGGTGCAGCGAGTCGTTTGGCTGATGCAGAGCGTAGTGCACGCGCTGGGGTGTACAGTTTAACCATGTCCTGGATGTAGGAAGGGCCAGATCCATTCGCAGCATGGTACGCAAGTACCAGTGTCTTGAAGTGGATTCTAGCAGTTACCGGGAGCCAGTGGAGGGAGCGGAGGAGCGGAGTGGGGGGGGGGACATGTAGGAAGGTTGAAGACCAGACGAGCCGCTGCATTCTGGATGAGCTGCAGAGGTCGGATGGCACATGCAGGTAGACCAGCCAGGAGGGAGTTGCAGTAGTCTAGGCGTGAGGTGACGAGAGCCTGGACCAGAACCTGCGTGGCTTTCTGGGTCAGCTGGGGACGTATCCTCCTGATGTTGTAAAGCGTGTATCTGCAGCAACGGGTTGTAGCAGCGATGTTTGCAGTGAAGGACAGGTTGTTATCTAGGGTCACACCCAGATTCCTTGCAGTCTGAGTCGGGGAAACAACAGAGGTGCCGATGATTGTCAGGTCAAGAGTGGGACAATCTTTTCCCGGGAGGAAAAGCAGTTCAGTCTTGTCAAGGTTGAGCTTGAGGTGATGAGCAGACATCCACTGAGAGATGTCAGCTAGACAAGCAGAGATGCGTGCGACGACCGGGGTCTCTGAGCGGGGAAAGGACAGAATTAATTGGGTGTCGTCAGCGTAGCAGTGGTATGAAAAACCATGCGGGGTAATGACTGATCCGAGCGAGTTTGTGTACAGGGAGAAGAGGAGGGGACCAAGAACAGAGCCCTGAGGGACCCCTGTAGTTAATTGACAAGGGTCGGACTCGGACCCTCTCCAAGTTACCCTGTAGGTACGGTCTTTGAGGTATGAGGCGAGGAGGGAGAGTGCAGAGCCTGAAACTCCAAGTTCTTGGAGAGTGCGAAGGAGGATCTGATGGTTCACCGTGTCGAATGCAGCTGACAGGTCCAACAGGATGATGACAGAGGAGAGGGATGCTGCTTTGGCAGTGTGCAGTTCCTCAGTGACAGCAAGGAGGGCAGTTTCTGTGGAGTGACCTGCCTTGAACCCAGACTGGTGCGGATCCAGAAGGTTGTTCTGATGGAGATAACAGGAGAGTTGTTTAAAGACAGCGCGTTCAAGTGTTTTAGACAGGAACGGGAGGAGAGAGACAGGCCTGTAGTTTATAACATCAGACGGGTTGAGAGTGGGTTTCTTTAGGAGAGGGTTTACTCTTGCCTCCTTGAGACTATTTGGAAAGTGACCAGAAGTTAGAGAAGTGTTGATGAAATGGGTGAGAAACGGTAGAATATCAGGAGCGATAGTCCGAAGGAGGTTTGAAGGGATAGGGTCCAGAGCAGTGGTTCTCAACTGGTGGGTCGCGACCCGTTTCGAGTGGGACGTGGAAAAAGTGAAGAAAAAAAATTTGAATTTTTTTTTTTGAAGGCCCAATTTTCTAACGCTGTGCATGCAGTTGGCGTTGGACAGGAAGTACCGGAGACCATAAACGGCTTTGAAAACGTCTGTCACGTATTGATCATCTTCTCAATAAAACATCTTTGCTGATGTTTTTTCGAGTCTTCTGGCCAATCAGAATCAAGATTGTTGCCGGAAGTCCCCACGGAGAATAACTTTGCGGTAGAACTCTTTTTTATACATCCATGGGTACAACTTCAGATACAAATGAACACGTAATGAAATATGACCCTCGGTTTGATGCTTGACAGGTCACAGAACAATGGGAGTTATCTACCCTAACCCACAATTTAAAGTAAGTCACACAGACTATCTCCTCTTTGCTCTTCTCTCTGTCAGGAGCAGCAAGTTCAGCTTCAGAACAAAGTGAAAAACAAACAATGGCATAAAATATTATTAACATGTCGGGTAGTGATAGATTTATTTATTTTCTTCTCAGAGAGTAACAGAATGCGTAGTTTATGTTAGTATTTCTAAAAATCTCCTGGGGGAGAATCCCCCCAGACCCCCTGCTGGGGTTGGGTTTCCAGCATGTGCCTTTTTATACAGTTCAGCTTTGATTCCATGATCTCATTAAACTTTTTTAAAAGCATACTTTAGTTCTGTGAAGGGATATAAGGGATATATGCACTGTATTTCACTTTAATTAATATTGTATGCTGAAAAGCGTATATTACAGCACGATTTTTTGTTGAATAGATTTGAGTGCTTCAAAATGTTGGGTCGCGATTTACTGACCAAGTAAAAAGTGGGTCCCGAGGCCGGACCAGTTGAGAACCACTGGATTAGATGGATTAGCCTAGATGGATTAGATGGGTTAGGGTTAGCCTAGATGGATTAGATGGATTAGAAGGGTTAGGGTGAGCCTAGATGGATTAGATGGATTAGTCACCGCCTGGTGGTCCGGTGCAGCATGGTGTTTCCCGCTTTGTGCTCGAAGGTCGCCAGCAGAGACTTCTGCTCAGCGTTCAGACCGGCCGACGTCTTGCTGTCCTGAACCAGGATATCACACATGAGCTGCATCTGCCGCTGCTGCATCATGGGAGAAAACACACTGCATCATGGGAGTGTGTGTGTGTGTGTGTGTGTGTGTCTGTGTGTACCAGGTAGTGGTAGTGTGTGTGTGTTCCAGGTAGTATGAGTGTGTGTGTACCAGGTAGTAGAAGTAGTGTGTGTGTGTGTGTGTGTATGTGTGTGTGTGTACCAGGTAGTGTGTGTGTGTGTGTACCAGGTAGTGTGAGTGTGTGTGTACCAGGTAGTAGAAGTAGTGTGTATGTGTGTGTATGTGTGTGTACCAGGTAGTGTGAGTGTGTGTGTGTACCAGGTAGTATAAGTAGTGTGTGTGTGTGTGTGTGTGTGTGTGTGTGTGGGTACCAGGTGGTGGTAGTGTGTGTGTGTGGGTACCAGGTGGTGGTAGTGTGTGTGTGCGTGTGTGTGTGTGTGTGTTTGTACCAGGTAGTGGTAGTGTGTGTGTGTGTGTGTATGTGTATACCAGGTAGTAGTAGTAGTGTGTATGTGTGTGTACCAGGTAGTATAAGTTGTGTGTGTGTGTGTGTGTGTGTGTACCAGGTAGTGGTAGTGGTAGTGTGTGTGTGTGTGTGTGTGTGTGTGTGTGTGTGTGTGTGTGTGTGTGTGTGTGTGTGTGTGTGTGCATGTACCAGGTAGTGTGTGTGTGTGTGTGCATGTACCAGGTAGTGGTAGTGTGTGTGTGTGTGTGTGTGTGCATGTACCAGGTAGTGTGTGTGTGTGTGTGTGTGTGTGTGTGTGTGCCACACACACACACACACACACACACACACACACACACACACACACACACACACATCTTTCTATCTTTCTTACAGTGCAGACGCTTTTCTGCTTGCTCCTGCCTCTGCTTACTTTTTATGCTGATTTTCCTATTCTTATTCTCTGAAAACTTCGAGCAGCGGCTCCTGGATATTAACTTATCACTGGGACAGTTCATCTTCGTAAATAGACGGAGGGTTTCAGCCATATTTCAACATTTTTACGACGACCTCAGTCTTACAGTAGCGTGGCCTAGCAACAGCTAAAGCCTGGTAGGCTACTGCATGCTAGTTGGTAGCAAAATGCCTCCGTTCTCTACAGATGACTTCCACAAACTTATACAGAAGATCGATGTGTTGGAAATGAAAATGCAACGGTTGGAAGTTAACGTGGAAGTGAATGGACTATGTCGTGGGAATGACACCACTTTACCAGTGTTGCAAAATAATGGAGAAGGGTATGCTAACTCACAGCTAGTTAGCAGCTACAAGGATTCGAAGGAACAGGAGGGCTGTGTACCGGGTAATAAATCTACAAGTGATAGTCCTCCCTGGAACTCTCTGGGTGCAAAGCCGAAGAGTAAATCATTTCCATGGGATTTGGGAGGACGGACAACAGGCAGAGCCCAGCGCTCTGAAATCTGTGATGCGACCGGCTGGCCTGCATTGTTATCACCCAGGAAGAGCGCCTCTTCAACCCCTGTTCCAACCAGGAAAACGCAGTGGACAGCTGCTAAAGGAAGAATTACAAACAATCCTCCTAAACCACCAAGTGTGCCAATCCAGAACAGATACGCTCCGCTGACCGAGAACCGGAGATCTCTTTCTGATGACCTGGATAACCTGTCCTCTTCACACAGCAGGGTAAGAACCAATAGCTACTCCAAAAGTAAAAGGCTAGAGGGAAAGCTAACGACTGGGCCTGAAACTCTGATTGTGGGTGACTCTGCTGTAAGAGATGTAAAAGGTCTGTGTAGTAAGAACAACACACAAGTACTCTGTTTTCCCAATGATGTGGTCTCTGACTTGGCTGAGAAGATCCTGCATATTGGGGCTGAACATCCGACTGTGAAGAATGTGGTACTACACATTGGAACAAATGATGTTGTGAAACAAGAGTCAGAAGTGCTGAAAAAAGACTTTAAATGTTTGTTGGAAACTGTCAGCTCTCTAAATGTGGAGGTGTTCATCAGTGGCCCTCTACCGCCAGTCAGAAGAGGAGTGGAGAGATTCAGCAGATTGTTTGCACTGAACACCTGGCTTTCCACTGTCTGTCCTGACCATTCTGTCCATTTTATTGACCATTTTAACTTTTTCTGGGATCGCAGACATCTTTTCAAGGCAAATGGAGTTTGCCTGAACAAGTCAGGAGTGAAATTGTTTATCTCTAACATTTTCAACTGCCTGCGTCATCAATCTGTTCCCTCTGCCAAGGACAAGCGGCAAGAGGAATCAAAACAGGAGAAAGACACAACACATCGTGCAGAAAACCCTGAAGAATTATCACTGCACCCGCCTGAGGAATGTTCTGATTATGGGAGACCTATGAGACACATGGAGGAGTCTCCACTGCCCGTCACCCCCCCCCCCCCCCGACAACGCCTTTGAACACATGAAGGCGATACAGAGGGTTGGCACCGATTCCTTCCTGGATTTCAATAACCAAACTAAGGCGATACGCAGGGCTGGCAGCATGTCCTTTACCCCCGCTCCTCAACGACGCCCACCAAAATCACCGCGGAGACGCGCACCATCTCCCCCGTCTTCATCACCGAGCCTATGTCAACCACCTCCCCCCCCTGGCAGCATGTCTTCTACCCCCGCACCATCTCCCCCGTCTCCATCACCGTGCCTACGTCAACCACCTCCCCTCCCTTCAAGAAAGCATCTGCAGTCTCCGAAGCCTGATAAGGATGTGTGTGTACAAAATGCTTACTGATGTGTGCTGGGTCCAGGCTCAAGGGCGTATGGCACTCTCAACTCTTTCCAGGACATGCCAGGGCCCTGCCTGCCTATAGCTTTGCCGATATCTGTGTTGATAGGTAATAGATTAAGAGCGGTGAATCATCTTAAATACAGGAAGCGCTCAAACGTTTGTGTGAGTTCATCTAATTTAGCTGTGATTCCATGTCAGCCACAGCTTGTTACAAAAAACATGACTGATAGTGTGTTTAACAAACTTAAACTAGCTTTATTAAATGTCAGGTCTTTGGCAGGAAAAACATTTTTAATCAATGATTTTATCACTGAGCACAATCTCGATTTTATGTTTTTAACAGGAACTTGGATTGAACAAAATAACAGTGCAGCTGTTCTTATCGAATCAGCCCCTCCCAACTTTAGTTTTATGAGTCAGGAAAGAATGCATAAGAAAGGAGGTGGAGTTGCTATTCTGTTCAATGATTCCCTTCAATGCAGGAAGACATCTTATGGGACCTTTGATTCTTTTGAATATGTGGCCCTTCAGCTGAAATGCTCCTATCGAGCTCTGTTCCTAAATATCTATAGACCACCCAAATACTGTGCAAGCTTTTATGATGACTTTACTGAACTGCTGTCTATAGTGTGTATTGACTTTGACCGTTTAGTCATTGTTGGTGATTTTAACATCCATGTTGACAACCCTCAGGACAGAGGGGCAAAATAACTGTTTTGTGTTCTTGATAGCTATGGACTGACTCAGCATGTGACGGAGCCCACGCACAATAAGGGGCACACTCTGGACTTAATTATCTCAAAGGGTCTGAATATCTCTGAGGTTGTGGTGACTGATGTTGCGCTCTCTGACCATTCCTGTGTTTTTTTTGAGAGCTCTATTTCTGTTCACAAAAATGTTGAGAAAGAGGTAACCACAAAGCGATATTTAACTGAAAATACTAGGGAAATGTTTACTCAGAATTTTTCTTCCACACTTGCCCCTGCTACTATCTCAGTAAATGAGCTAGTAGATCATTTTAATTCAAACATTTAAAATATTATAGATGCCATTGCTCCAACTAAGGTAAAGGAAGTGTCTGGCAAGAAAATATCTCCATGGAGAAAGGCCATGACCGTGAGAGCTGAAAAAAGAGAGTGTCGAAAAGCTGAACGTAGGTGGCGAAAAACAAATCTCCAGGTTCACTTTGAAATCTATAAAGAGAGACTTGGCCTTTATAATTTGGAATTGAGAAACACACGACAATCGTTCTTCTCTGACATCATTACCAAAAACAAAACAACGCACGTGCCTTGTTTGCTACCGTGGACAGACTAACTAACCCCCCAGTGTCAGTAGCCTCTGAACGACAGACTAACTAACCCCCCAGTGTCAGTAGCCTCTGAACGACAGACTAACTAACCCCCCAGTGTCAGTAGCCTCTGAACTTCTATCCACCAGGGCGTGCAATGACTTTGCCTTTTTCACTGACAACATTCAGAACATCAGACAAGCAGTCAGTGCCTCTGCATCAGGAACAGCAAGCAGTCAGTGCCTCTGCATCAGGAACAGCACATGTGTTGTCTCTGTGTCCACTTAACATCAATTCAAACACCATGACACAGTTCCATCAGATTAATGATAAAAACCTAGAGGACATTATTCAACTTCTGAAGTCCTCCTCCTGCTGCCTTGATATTATTCCAACGGGATTTTTTAAAGATGTTTTTCGTTGCATGGCCTCAGATCTACTTCATATAGTAAACAAATCTCTTCACTCAGGTATTTTTCCACAGGCCCTGAAAACTGCAGTCATTAAACCGCTCTTAAAAAAGAATAATCTAGATGCTACAGTAATGAACAATTACAGGCCCATATCAAACCTCCCATTTCTAGGTAAAATCATTGAAAAAGTTGTTTTTCAACAGCTGAGTAATTTTTTGCATTTAAATGACTGTTTCGATGTGTTCCAGTCAGGCTTTCGTCCAAACCACAGTACTGAGACTGCTCTTGTAAAGGTCTTTAATGACATCCACTTAAACACAGACAGTGGCAGAACTTCAGTGTTAGTATTATTAGATCTCAGTGCTGCGTTTGACACTGTTGACCACAGCATATTACTAGACCGACTGGAAAACTGGGTGGGACTTTCGGAAACCGTCCTAAATTGGTTTGAATCCTACTTAAAGGACAGAAACAACTTTGTTTCTATTGGTAAATACACATCTGAGTTGACAAATATGACATGTGGGGTTCCTCAAGGCTGAAATGCTCCTATCGAGCTCTGTTCCTAAATATCTATAGACCACCCAAATACTGTGCAAGCTTTTATGATGACTTTACTGAACTGCTGTCTATAGTGTGTATTGACTTTGACCGTTTAGTCATTGTTGGTGATTTTAACATCCATGTTGACAACCCTCAGGACAGAGGGGCAAAATAACTGTTTTGTGTTCTTGATAGCCATGGACTGACTCAGCATGTGACGGAGCCCACGCACAATAAGGGGCACACTCTGGACTTAATTATCTCAAAGGGTCTGAATATCTCTGAGGTTGTGGTGACTGATGTTGCGCTCTCTGATCATTCCTGTGTTTTCTTTGAGAGCTCTATTTCTGTTCACAAAAATGTTGAGAAAGAGGTAACCACAAAGCGATATTTAACTGAAAATACTAGGGAAATGTTTACTCAGAATTTTTCTTCCACACTTGCCCCTGCTACCATCTCAGTAAATGAGCTAGTAGATCATTTTAATTCAAACATTTAAAATATTATAGATGCCATTGCTCCAACTAAGGTAAAGGAAGTGTCTGGCAAGAAAATATCTCCATGGAGAAAGGCCATGACCGTGAGAGCTGAAAAAAGAGAGTGTCGAAAAGCTGAACGTAGGTGGCGAAAAACAAATCTCCAGGTTCACTTTGAAATCTATAAAGAGAGACTTGGCCTTTATAATTTGGAATTGAGAAACACACGACAATCGTTCTTCTCTGACATCATTACCAAAAACAAAAACAACGCACGTGCCTTGTTTGCTACCGTGGACAGACTAACTAACCCCCCAGTGTCAGTAGCCTCTGAACGACAGACTAACTAACCCCCCAGTGTCAGTAGCCTCTGAACGACAGACTAACTAACCCCCCAGTGTCAGTAGCCTCTGAACTTCTATCCACCAGGGCGTGCAATGACTTTGCCTTTTTCACTGACAACATTCAGAACATCAGACAAGCAGTCAGTGCCTCTGCATCAGGAACAGCAAGCAGTCAGTGCCTCTGCATCAGGAACAGCACATGTGTTGTCTCTGTGTCCACTTAACATCAATTCAAACACCATGACACAGTTCCATCAGATTAATGATAAAAACCTAGAGGACATTATTCAACTTCTGAAATCCTCCTCCTGCTGCCTTGATATTATTCCAACAGGATTTTTCAAAGATGTTTTTCGTTGCATGGCCTCAGATCTACTTCATATAGTAAACAAGTCTCTTCACTCAGGTATTTTTCCACAGGCCCTGAAAACTGCAGTCATTAAACCGCTCTTAAAAAAGAATAATCTAGATGCTACAGTAATGAACAATTACAGGCCCATATCAAACCTCCCATTTCTAGGTAAAATCATTGAAAAAGTTGTTTTTCAACAGCTGAGTAATTTTTTGCATTTAAATGACTGTTTCGATGTGTTCCAGTCAGGCTTTCGTCCAAACCACAGCACTGAGACTGCTCTTGTAAAGGTCCTTATTGACATCCACTTAAACACAGACAGTGGCAGAACTTCAGTGTTAGTATTATTAGATCTCAGTGCTGCGTTTGACACTGTTGACCACAGCATATTACTAGACCGACTGGAAAACTGGGTGGGACTTTCGGAAACCGTCCTAAATTGGTTTGAATCCTACTTAAAGGACAGAAACAACTTTGTTTCTATAGGTAAATACACATCTGAGTTGACAAATATGACATGTGGGGTTCCTCAAGGCTCCATCTTGGGGCCTCTTCTCTTTAACATCTCCATGCTACCACTGGTTCAGATAATGAAAAACAACAAAATAAGTTACCATAGCTATGCGGATGACATACAAATTTACGTGACAATTTCACCAGGAGACTATGCTCCAATTCAAACACTGAGTAAGTGCATTGAACAAATCAATGACTGGATGGGTCAGAACTTTCTCCAATTAAACAAAGATAAAACTGAGGTAATGGTTTTTGGAGCCAAGGCAGAACGTATAAAAGTTAGCGCTGAGCTTCAGTCTGCAATGTTCAAAACAACAGAGCCAGAAATCTAGGTGTAGTCATGGACTCTGACCTGAGTTTCAACAGTCACATTAAAACAGTTACTAAATCAGCCTACTATCACCTAAAGAACATATCTAGGATTAAAAGACTAATGTCGCAGCAGGATTTGGAAAAACTGGTCCATGCTTTTATCTTCAGTAGACTGGACTACTGCAATGGTGTCTTCACAGGTCTCACTAAAACATCTATTCGGAAGCTGCAGCTGATTCAGAACGCCGCTGCTCGAGTCCTCACTAACACTAAGAAAGTGGATCACTCCTGTTCTGAAGTCTTTACACTGGTTCCTCACTGACACTAAGAAAGTGGATCACTCCTGTTCTGAAGTCTTTACACTGGTTCCTCACTGACACTAAGAAAGTGGATCACTCCTGTTCTGAAGTCTTTACACTGGTTCCTCACTGACACTAAGAAAGTGGATCACTCCTGTTCTGAAGTCTTTACACTGGTTCCTCACTGACACTAAGAAAGTGGATCACTCCTGTTCTGAAGTCTTTACACTGGCTTCCTGTGTGTCAAAGAATAGATGTCTAAATACTGCTGCTGGTTTATAAAGCTTTGAATGGTTTAGGCCCAAAATACATTTGTGACCTCCTGCTAAATGATGAAGCATCCAGATCTCTCAGGTCTTCAGGGACTGGTCAGCTTTCTGTCCCCAGAGTCAGAACTAAACATGGAGAAGCAGCGTTCAGTTATTACGCTCCATCTGGAACAAACTCCCAGAAACCTGCAGGTCCGCTGCAACGAAGACTACTTTCAAATCCAGGCTGAAGACTTTGCTTTTTGTCGCTGCTTTTAATTGAACTATTCATATCTTAGACTGCACTGTAACTTTTATCCATGTATTTCTTCTTTTAATGTTTATTTTATTAGCTTTTCCTTTTAATGACTGATTTTAAATGCCATTTTCTTAATGTCTTTCATTTGTTGTAAAGCACTTTGAATTGCCTTGTGTTGAAAAGTGCTCTATAAATAAACTTGCCTTGCCTTGCCTTACCAGGTAGTGGTAGTGTGTGTGTGTGTGTGTGTGTGTGTACCAGGTAGTGGTAGTGTGTGTGTATGTGTGTACCAGGTAGTGGTAGTGTGTATGAGTGTGTGTGTGTGGGTACCAGGTAGTGTGTGTGTGTGTGTGTGTGTGTGTGTGTGTGTGTGTGTGTGTGTGTGTGAGAGTACCAAGTAGTGTGTGTGTGTGTGTGTGTGTGTACCAAGTAGTTTGTGTGTGTGTGTGTGTGTGTGTGTACCAGATAGTGGTAGTCCCTCTCTATCCTGCAGCACTTCCTCAGCTCGATGTCCAGCTGGTTCCTGGAGTGTTTGAGCTGCACCTCGCTCCTCAGCAGCTGCTCCTTGGTGTGTTTGAGCTGCACCTCGCTCCTCAGCAGCTGCTCCTTGGTGTGTTTGAGCTGCAGCTCGTGCTCCTGGAGCTGCAGCTCAGCGTTCAGCCAGCGCTGCCGTCCGGCCTCCAGCCCGCGCACCACTGCTACTAGCTCTGTGACAACGATATATTATATATATCTATATATATCTATATATAGATATAGATATATAGATAGTCACCTTGCTCGCTGCTCCTCGCGTTCTCCTCCACAGAGATCCTCTGCAGAACCAGAGACAGAACCTCCTCCAGCAGCTGACGCTCCCCCATCACGCTCTTATTCTGAAGGGCTGCTCCCCCATCACGCTCTTATTCTGAAGGGCTGCTCCACACTCCCTGTTACAGCAGCCGTTAAACTGTTAACCCTTTAAATAACTAATGTCAGATATATATATATAAATATGTAATGTTAAATAAACATGTTAGTGTTAATCTTTAGAATAATAATATAATAATAATCAGGCTTTAAATAAGAACTTGATATCATTTATATATTTAAAGTCAAATTTGGATCTTAGTAGAGACAGAGACTGTTTCCTGTAGTTTCAGGCTGGATCCTCGTTTGAACCGGACACCTGTGCAGGTGACGCTCGTTCCGCGCTATCAACAAACAGCGCGTGCAGTTTCAGGAGGAGCACGCGGCTCTGAGAGCTCGCGCTGTGTCTCGCGGCTCACATGCACAGGTAACAGCAGGATCCATTGAAGAATTAACACGAGACTTACCTCCGCGTGCAGCTCCTCTCACCAGCTGCTCTCTGTGGTCACGTGACCTTCTCCTCTTCTTCTCTGTTTTTTAAAATGAACGTAAACAAACCTCTGTATCCCCCCCAGCAGCGTCATACTGACCGCTCAGTGTTTACTACTTTAAATACTTTATCAAAGGATATAAATCAGAGGAGGACATACAGCAGCAATACTGCAGTGTAGAAGTACTCTGCGTTCATAAAGTACTAAAAGTAAAAGTACTGCAGATTATCTCTGTTTTTATTCAGATGATCAAGAATCAAGGTTTGTATTGTTCATGCTGGCAGAGCTACAGTGAAGTTATGACGATCACAGGCTCCTCCCACAGGCTCCTCCCACAGGCGCCTCCCACAGGCTCCTCCCACAGGCTCCACCCACAGGCTCCTCCCACAGGCTCCTCCCACAGGCGCCTCCCACAGGCTCCTCCCACAGGCTCCACCCACAGGCTCCTCCCACAGGCGCCTCCCACAGGCTCCTCCCACAGGCTCCACCCACAGGCTCCTCCCACAGGCTCCTCCCACAGGCTCCTCCCACAGGCTCCACCCACAGGCTCCTCCCACAGGCTCCTCCCACAGGCTCCACCCACAGGCTCCACCCACAGGCTCCTCCCACAGGCTCCTCCCACAGGCGCCTCCCACAGGCTCCTCCCACAGGCTCCTCCCACAGGCTCCACCCACAGGCTCCTCCCACAGGCTCCTCCCACAGGCTCCTCCCACAGGCGCCTCCCACAGGCTCCTCCCACAGGCTCCTCCCACAGGCTCCACCCACAGGCTCCTCCCACAGGCTCCTCCCACAGGCTCCACCCACAGGCTCCTCCCACAGGCGCCTCCCACAGGCTCCTCCCACAGGCGCCTCCCACAGGCTCCTCCCACAGAGCAACACAATAACACACAGAAACAATGTGCCATAAGAGTGTGTGTGATGATGTATTAGATCAATCATTTCTAAGTAGCAGCCAGATGAATGTTATGGATGTTGTTTCAAGTTCGGGTGTTTAGCAGTCTTAAGGTCTGTGGGATGAAACTGTCCCTGAGTCTAGTGGTTTTAGTCCTGAAACTGTCCCTGAGTCTGGTGGTTTTAGTCCTGAAACAGTCCCTGAGTCTGGTGGTTTTAGTCCTGAAACTGTCCCTGAGTCTGGTGGTTTTTGTCCTGAAACTGTCTCTGAGTCTGGTGGTTTTAGTCTGGATGCTGTCCCTTAGTCTGGTGGTATTAGTCCTGAAACTGTCCCTGAGTCTGGTGGTTTTAGTCCTGAAACTGTCACTGAGTCTGGTGGTTTTAGTCGTGAAACTGTCCCTGAGTCTGGTGGTTTTAGTCCTGAAACTGTCTCTGAGTCTGGTGGTTTTAGTCCTGAAACTGTCTCTGAGTCTGGTGGTTTTAGTCCTGAAACTGTCTCTGAGTCTGGTGGTTTTAGTCCTGAAACTGTCTCTGAGTCTGGTGGTTTTAGTCCTGAAACTGTCCCTTAGTCTGGTGGTTTTTGTCCTGAAACTTACTCTGAGTCTGGTGGTTTTAGTCTGGATGCTGTCCCTTAGTCAGGTGGTATTAGTCCTGAAACTGTCCCTGAGTCTGATGGTTTTTGTCCTGAAACTGTCACTGAGTCTGGTGGTTTTAGTCCTGAAACTGTCCCTGAGTCTGGTGGTTTTAGTCCTGAAACTGTCTCTGAGTCTGGTGGTTTTAGTCCTGAAACTGTCTCTGAGTCTGGTGGTTTTAGTCCTGAAACTGTCTCTGAGTCTGGTGGTTTTAGTCCTGAAACTGTCCCTTAGTCTGGTGGTTTTTGTCCTGAAACTTACTCTGAGTCTGGTGGTTTTAGTCTGGATGCTGTCCCTTAGTCAGGTGGTATTAGTCCTGAAACTGTCCCTGAGTCTGATGGTTTTAGTCCTGAAACTGTCCCTGAGTCTCGTGGTTTTTGTCCTGAAACTGTCTCTGAGTCTGGTGGTTTTAGTCCTGAAACTGTCCCTGAGTCTGGTGGTTTTAGTCCTGAAACTGTCTCTGAGTCTGGTGGTTTTAGTCCTGAAACTGTCTCCGAGTCTGGTGGTTTTAGTCCTGAAAATGTCCCTGAGTCTGGTGGTTTTAGTCCTGAAACTGTCTCTGAGTCTGGTGGTTTTAGTCCTGAAACTGTCCCTGAGTCTGGTGGTTTTAGTCCGGATGATGTCCCTTAGTCTGGTGGTTTTAGTCCGGATGCTGTCCCTTAGTCTGGAGGTTTTAGTCAGGATGCTGTCCCTTAGTCTGGAGGTTTAAGTCAGGATGCTGTCCCTTAGTCTGGAGGTTTAAGTTAGGATGCTGTCCCTTAGTCTGGTGGTTTTAGTCATGAAACTGTCCCTTAGTCTGGTGGTTTTAGTCCTGAAACTGTCCCTGAGTCTGGTGGTTTTAGTCAGGATGCTGTCCCTTAGTCTGGAGGTTTAAGTCAGGATGCGGTCCCTTAGTCTGGAGGTTTAAGTCCGGATGCTGTCCCTTAGTCTGGAGGTTTAAGTCCGGATGCTGTCCCTTAGTCTGGTGGTTTTAGTCCTGAAACTGTCCCTGAGTCTGGTGGTTTTAGTCAGGATGCTGTCCCTTAGTCTGGAGGTTTAAGTCAGGATGCTGTCTCTCAGTCTGGAGGTTTAAGTCACGATGCTATCCCTTAGTCTGGAGATTTAAGTCCGGATGCTGTCCCTTAGACTGGAGCTTTAAGTCAGGATGCTGTCCCTTAGTCTGGTGGTTTTAGTCCTGAAACTGTCCCTGAGTCTGGTGGTTTAAGTCCGGATGCTGTCCCTTAGTCTGGAGGTTTTAGTCCTGAAACTGTCCCTGAGTCTGGTGGTTTTAGTCAGGATGCTGTCCCTTAGTCTGGTGGTTTTAGTCCTGAAACTGTCTCTGAGTCTGGTGGTTTTAGTCAGGATGCTGTCCCTTAGTCTGGTGGTTTTAGTCCTGAAACTGTCTCTGAGTCTGGTGGTTTTAGTCCTGAAACTGTCTCTGAGTCTGGTGGTTTTAGTCCTGAAACTGTCCCTTCGTCTGGTGGTTTTAGTCCTGAAACTGTCCCTGAGTCTGGTGGTTTTAGTCCGGATGCTGTCCCTTAGTCTGGAGGTTTAAGTCAGGATGTTGTCCCTTAGTCTGGTGGTTTTAGTCCTGAAACTGTCTCTGAGTCTGGTGGTTTAAGTCAGGATGCCGTCCCTTAGTCAGTGCTCTCAGGTGCTCTCAGGTGCTCTCATGTGCTCTCAGGTGCTCTCAGGTGCTCTCAGGTGCTCTCAGGTGGGGGGGGGGGGGGGGGGGGGGGGCAGTGCTCTCAGGTGCTCTCAGGTGCTCTCATGTGCTCTCAGGTGCTCTCAGGTGCTCTCAGGTGGGGGGGGGCAGTGCTCTCAGGTGCTCTCAGGTGCTCTCAGGTGCTCTCAGGTGCTCTCAGGTGCTCTCAGGTGTTCTCAGGTGTTCTCAGGTGCTCTCAGGTGCTCTCAGGTGGGGGGGCGGGCAGGGCAGTGTTCTCAGGTGCTCTCAGGTGCTCTCATGTGCTCTCAGGTGCTCTCAGGTGCTCTTAGGTGCTCTCAGGTGCTCTCATGTGCTCTCAGGTGGGGGAGGGGGCAGTGCTCTCAGGTGCTCTCAGGTGCTCTCAGGTGCTCTCAGGTGGGGGGGGCAGTGCTCTCAGGTGCTCTCAGGTGCTCTCATGTGCTCTCAGGTGCTCTCAGGTGTTCTCAGGTGTTCTCAGGTGGGGGGGGGCAGGGCAGTGTTCTCAGGTGCTCTCAGGTGCTCTCAGGTGGGGGGGGGGCAGGGCAGTGTTCTCAGGTGCTCTCAGGTGCTCTCAGGTGGGGGGGCGGGCAATGCAGTGTTCTCAGGTGCTCTCAGGTGCTCTCAGGTGGGGGGGGCAGGGCAGTGTTCTCAGGTGCTCTCAGGTGCTCTCATGTGCTCTCAGGTGCTCTCAGGTGTTCTCAGGTGTTCTCAGGTGCTCTCAGGTGCTCTCAGGTGGGGGGGGGCAGGGCAGTGTTCTCAGGTGCTCTCAGGTGCTCTCATGTGCTCTCAGGTGCTCTCAGGTGTTCTCAGGTGTTCTCAGGTGCTCTCAGGTGCTCTCAGGTGGGGGGGGCAGGGCAGTGTTCTCAGGTGCTCTCAGGTGCTCTCAGGTGGGGGGGGGCAGGGCAGTGTTCTCAGGTGCTCTCAGGTGCTCTCAGGTGGGGGGGGGGCAGGGCAGTGTTCTCAGGTGTTCTCAGGTGAGCTCAGGGTCATGTTACATTATGCTTGTTGTTGTTTATGTTTCTTATCAATAACAGGAGGTCTCACTCTGATGGGTTTTTCTTCACAGTTTATTCATGCAGCTCAGTTAACACTAAAACAATAATAATAACAACAACACCAGATTCACCATCACCATGGAAACGTGTCTTAGAGGACTAAACCCTTCAGAGACACGGCGTTACCATAGCAACACACTGGAGCCAACATGGCCGACGGCGAAGCTTACGATCTCTGACACTGCAGATACAAAACCTTCAGGGGGGGGGGGGGGGGGGGGGGGGGGGAGTCATACAGGGATCACCATAGGTCATACAGGGGTCAAAGGTTATACAGGGGTCACCATAGGTCATACAGGGATCAGAGGTCATACAGGGGTCACCATAGGTCATACAGGGATCAGAGGTCATACAGGGGTCACCATAGGTCATACAGGGGTCAGAGGTCCTACAGAGGGGGGGGGGGGGGGGGGGGGGGGGGGTCAGCTACCTGCAGGCTGCACCTGGATTATTTTTAGCATTGTTTATTTGTATTCATGTTCCAGAAGTCAGAAGAGTTTCAGTATAAACATTATAAAATAAATATGAAAGTAGGTCGGGGCAGCAGAGGTACCAGAGTATTAGTAACATCATATACAAGTACACAGGTAGTATATTATAAAGGACTAACAGGTATTAGTAACACTCAGTGATACTCAGTGATACTCAGTGATACTCAGTAACACTCAGTGATACTCAGTAACACTCAGTAATACTCAGTGATACTCAGTAATACTCAGTGATACTCAGTAATACTCAGTGATACTTAGTAACACAGTATCCTGGTAGTTCTTTGATACCCGCTGGGTTTCCAGATGAACAGGGAGTACTGGGAGTATTCATTCAGGTACTTATACTATTAATACTTATGCTACTACTACTACTACTACTACTACTACTACTACTACTACTGCTACTACTACTACTACTACTACTACTACTACTACTACTACTACTACTACTACTACTACTACTACTACTACTGCTACTACTACTGCTACTACTACTACTACTTCTACATGTATCAGAGCACAGTGGGGTTAGGGGATGCAGTTTTATGAATACATGTACACAGCATGCCTTGAGAAAATACACCAACAACTTTAAGTATGAGTTAAAGTACCATTATTGTAGGATTGAGTACTACTACTGTAGAAGTACAGTATGTGTATGATTCAGTACACAGTTAATGAGGAGTGTAGCAGTATTTGTAGAGGTGTTGTTGGGTTCAGTGGTATTTAAAGTACTACAGTTACAATAGGCGCATTCACACCGCAGTATTTTTCCCACAAAGGTTCATCAGAACTCTTTAGTTCTCGTGAACTAAGTCTAAGTACAGATCGCGTTCACACCGGAATAAGTCCCTGAGGGGGGATTAGGCAAATGAGCCGCTGACGTCACTTTCTCTTCTTCTGCTTTGGGTTTACTGGCAGGCCGCAAACCACTTCACGGCGTATACTGCCCCCCGGAGTCCCCGGCCGGAAGTCCCCGGAGTTGGGGAAGGCTTCAGTAGAAGCTGCTGGGACTCCCAGCAGCTTCTACTGAAGCCTTCCGAGTAAATCGTTTCTGCACTGGGCTAATGCTAATAATGCTAATAATGCTAATGCAAGGAAATGAAATGGCGGCTTCACAAAACTTTTTGGGAGTTTTACGGGGCGTGGTTTGCAATCCGCCCAGCCAATCAGACTTAGGAACCGTTTTCTCCCACGAAAGTACCTGCTCTCTAGCAGGGACGGAAAAGGGGGTGAAAAGGTTCTCATGAACTCATTTGAGTTCCGGCTCTTTTTGGTGTGAACGCGACATTTCGGAACTATATCGGAACTAAAGTGGGAAAAGTACTGCGGTGTGAACGCGGCTTATGTACTACTGTACATGAGAGGTTGTTGTAGGATTTGTTTGTATTTGTAGGGTTGTAGTATTAGTTTAGGGATGTAGTACTACATATATCTTTAGTATTAGTTGAAGTACTACTCCAGAAGGGTTAAGTAGCAGTTGGAAGGAGTACTTTTTGAAGTATTCTATCAGGAGGTCCAATCAGTACTACTTGAAGTATACTGACTGCAGGGTTCAGTGTGTTGTTCACTCTCTAAGATAAGGAGGAGAAGGAGGAGCGTCCGCCGGGAGGAGCCATGACTCTCTGGGAGGAGCACAGAGGGAGGTGGTCGTCTACCTGACCCCCTGTGGAGAGGAGAACAGCTGTGAATGTTTGAGTGAGTATGAGTGAGTGAGTGTGTGTGTGTGTGTGAGTATGTGTGTGTTAGTGTGTGTGTGTGAGAGTGAGTGAGTGTGTGTGTGTAATGGCTCCTACACACGGCGGCGTGCGTTGTCGCCTGCCGGCGTGGGGGGCTGAAACTCGACCAACAACCAATCACATGAATCTCCCGCCCCAGACACACAAACATGCGGTTTGATTGGCTAGAGCTTGCACTGACATATGATTCGATTGGCTGACGCCTCCGTTGAGGCGGCAAAAGTAGAACATTGCTCTACTTTTGCAGCGAGCACCGCGAGAGAAGCTACGCTTTGCTCCCACAATGCAGTTCGGCGAATCGTGACGTCACCCCATTCAAAGTGAATGGGCAGAAGCGTTGAAGCGGCAACGCACGCCGCTGTGTGTAGGCTCCGTTAGTGCGTGTTTGTGTGTTAGTGTGCATTGGTGTTAGTGTGTTTTAGCGTGTGTATGTGTGTGTGTGTGTGTGTGTGTGTTAGTGTGTGTGTCTGTTACTCTACCTGCCAGCGTGAATCCGGATTGGTGGAGATTTCGGAGGCTGGTCTGAGTTTTCGGGAAGGGCGGCCCCCTGGTGGTCGGAGTGGACGGGACCAATTTAGTCATGCTGATGACATCATGGACCGGACCATCATAGTTTCCACGGGGGACGCCGCGGGCCTCCGCCATCTGAGACCAGGAGACAAAATATCCATGGTCAGTTTTGTTCAGCTGACAGCTAGTTATAGAGATAACTAGTTAACCAACGACAACTATTCAATCTGCAGGGAAGGTCACTTGCTAACCAGTAGGTAAAGGTACTAGTTACCCCACAAGTTAACAGAACTGGGGCGAAGCCTGCGAGCTAGTTCAGGCAGTCAACTCGAGCACCAATGAAACAATTACACTTGACAAGCCTCGTCCCTCTAACAACCAATCACGTTCAGTCTGTTGTACTCATAGGCTACCCCCTGGAAGGCAAAACGCAAATACTTTCTGTGTTTTGGAGCCATTTCGCCATGAAAGTAAGCGTTCTTCAGGTCGATGGTTGTGAACCAATCGCCTGGCTGCACCAGTCCCAGTAACTGTTTCATAGTTAACATATGGAACTTCTTGCATGCAATGTGCTGGTGCAGGCATTTGAAGATCCAGAATGGGCCTGAATTCTCCTGTCTTCTTGGGAACCAGGAAGTACAGGGAATAGTGCCCCTTCTCTCTGACTTGAGAGTGCACATGCCGAGAGGAAACCTCCTGGGATGACAGATTTCGTCATAATGCCGTCTCTTTGAAACGGACATTATGGGGAAATGTGGAATGTGGAGAGAGATGACTCTTACTCTGGTATAAATGCACTCGTTTTTACTGAATGCATTTTACACACCCATATCACTCTAGAACTAGAGTTACACTACGTAACCCACTGTTCTTCTGCGGAGGTCCCTGAACGCACCGCGGCCACTCTCACAGGGGCCGTGCCTCATAATGGGTGTCCAATTAACATCGTATGAAAACGGCCTTGCCGATCTCAACGAGACATTATGGGAAAATGTGGAATTGTGGAGAGAGATGACTCTTACTCTGGGATAAATGCCATAGTCTTTACTAAATGCATTTTTCACACACACACATCACTCTAGAACTAGGGTTACAATACGTAATCCACCGTTCATGCAACAGGGCCTCTTTTCGACTTCCTGTTGAAAGGAAACCTATCTCCTCCCAGGATGATAGATTTGACTCTCTATTGCCCCTGAATGGAGGAGGGACGCTGCAAATCTTGAGTGAGTAAGCCAGTCTCAGTGTCCTGCCCCTCTACTCTGTCAGTACACAGCTTTTGTGGGGCTTCCATTCCCCACAAAACTGTGTTCAGGGGACATGCCAGCAGCTGTGGAGCCAAAGCTAAGAAGCTGTAGTATTCTCTGGTGGCCTACTCCGCTGCCAAACCTTTCCGTAAGAAGGGAGTTTTGGCATGGGGGCTGACACAGAAAAAAACGGCAGATTTTCTACTGAGGTCCTTGAACGCACCGCGGCACGCTCCCGTGGGGCCGCGGCTCTGTCCTAATGCCGTCTCTTTGAAATGGACATTATGGTGAAAAGTGTAAATGTGGAGAGAGATGACTCTTGCTCAGGGATAAATGCAATCGTTTTCACTGAATGCGTTTCTCACACACACATCACTCTCTCTCACACACACATCACTCTCTCTCACACACACATCACTCTCTCTTGAACCCGCACAGTGTTTTGACAGCACTTCGGTTTATTCCACTCACGTGCACGCGCCCACCTCCTGGCTCCTATACTGGAGTTTACAGAGGGGGCGGGGAGTGTGGGACAGTGTTATTTCCTCTGGGGATGAGCAAGAAGCAGCCACGCTGCGACTACTCCTCACCCACGTGACCAAGGAGATCGATCCAAAGAGCCCTTCTGTAAACACGGGGGCTCCCGGCCCGGGAGATCAACAACACGGTCCTTTTGGAAAGTGCCATGCGGCGTGATCCCTCACCGTGATATCCACGGCAGACAACGGCGGGGACCACGATCAAGCTACAAATAATCGCTCTGATCTGGTGAGGTGGGGGCATCTCCAGCAATGAGCGAGATGCCCAACACACCCGTGTTTATTTGCAGTCGCCTTGTCACGCAGTAGCGTGGCAGAGCTGCTGTTTTCAGCTCCCTACCCAGCCTGCTGCCCGCTGGGAGAAGCTGCGCTCCGCCGCCATGGTCATCACCTAGTGCGGTGGACCTCATGGATGTATAATAAGGTTGGACCTCCATGGACCGGACCCGGAAGTGCTCAACAACGGCGAACGGAGCAATCAGGCCCGCTGGAATGGCGACGTGAATGGCACCGTCTCGGCCATATCCTGGTCCCCCAAACACTCTAAGCAGAGGTGGTGGAGACCGGCGCCCGCGATCAAACCAGGGCAGGTGCATGGCCGAGCTTACAGTAATGGTTAGTCAATTTTTCCTTCTAATCTTCGTTCGTTTAACTCTTCGGTTGTCAGCTCGTCTGAAGAGAAAAAGGATAGTGGGCGGCGGGTGTAGCCGCCTTTATATACTGTGGGCCTGTGCGCGCATTCAGGTAGGCTCGCCCCAATTGGCCGGCTACGTTTACGTAAACTCAGTAGGTGAAAGCACGCACAGCATGATAGAGAGTAGTACCCATAGAGTCCAGTAGAGGGCGGAGCCTGTGTGAAATATAACCTGGGGTACTTATATGATTCTGTTTTCTTCAAGTTTGTATTTTGTTGGTCGAACGCACTTATTGTAAGTCGCTTTGGATAAAAGCGTCAGCTGAATGCAATGTAATGTAATGTAGCGAGTTAACCCAGGTTATGGTTGGTTAGGTCACCTTGCTGCGGGCTCTGATCCTCTTGTACACGGTGTCAGGGAACGCCTTCCTGTTTACGAAGCGTCCAGATCCTTTGCTCACGTTCAGCTTCCCGTCCTGAAGAACCACCCGACCCCCGCAGATTACAACAGATGGAACGCCCCGGAACTCTAGACCCTCCAGAATGTTCACCTCCAGACTCTGTAGGGAGGAAGAGGAGGTAACACTGATGATGAAGAGGAGGTAACACTGATGATGAAGAGGAGGTAACACTGATGATTAAGAGTTACCAGGTTGTGAGTCTTTGCAGAAACGGTCCGGCTCTCTTTAGGGTTCCAGACGACGAGGTCAGCGTCCGAGCCCACAGCGATCCTCCCTGAACACAAGATGACCCATTACTCATGTCTGAGTGTCATTTCTATTTCTCTGAGTATAGATTACTCAGCCTGCTGTTGTCATGGTTACCTTTGCGGGGGTACATGTTGAATAGCTTCGCGGCGTTGGTGCTTGTCACGGCAACGAACTCGTTCTCATCCATCTTCCCCGAACACTGCAGAGATACACACTTTATATACTACACATTACATTAAGCTGACGCTTTTATCCAAAACGACTTACAATAAGTGAATTCGACTAAGAAGATACAAACTTGAAGAAAACAGAATCATAAAGTACATCAGGTTTCATAGAGCCAAAACATTTCAAGTGCTACACAGCTGGCTTTAGAGAAGCCAGTCCTTTATTAGTATATAAATGCTTTGTTAGTAATTCTATGGCTCGAAGTGGAGTCGAAAGAGATGAGTTTTCAGTCTGGAAGGTGTGTAAGCTTTCTGCTGTCCTGATGTCAATGGGGAGCTCATTCCACCATCTTGGAGCCAGGATAGCAAACCCACGTGTTTCTGCTGATGGGAACTTGGGTCCCCCTCGCAGCGAGGGTGCAGCGAGCCGTTTGGCTGACACACTTTATACACACATTATCTTCTACACACAGCACAATGTCTCCTATTAGTCCAGAGGGGAACATTTGTAGACACTCTATATATGTGTGATGTTAGATCTTCCTGTTATAGATGACTATGTGTGACCTTCAGAGGTCCCTCACCACGCCGCGGTCCCAGACGACCGACAGCCTCTCCTCGATGCCGCTGGTGCCTTCAGGGATCAGCGTGAAGTCGTCTTTACCCACGGCCTTCTGAGCCGTAGAGAAGCTGGCCTGAGCGCTGGACGTCACCTGGAGGTCTCCACTGCAACCACGACGACAGCTTAGCAACCATGCTAACAGGCAGGTACTAATGCTAACGGGGAGGTCAGGTACTAATGCTAACTGGATGGTCAGGTGCTAACAGGTACTAACTATGCTAACAGGTACTAACTATGCTTACAGGTTCTAACCATGCTAACAGCTGCTAACCATGCTAATAGGAGCTAACCAAGCTAACATGAGCTAACCATGCTAACAGGTACTAACCATGCTAACAGAGAAACCAGGCTCTGAGGCGTTGAGGGGTCTGGGTTGAGGGGGGGGCTCATGACGAAGGCAGCAGCAGTGGCCCAGTCTTTGGACCAATAGTGAGAGCCGTCAGTGGCCAGGCCGGCTGTGATTGGCTCCCCGTACACCACCATACCTGAGGACAGAAACAGGAAAACCTTATTGCAGTGAAGGGACACGGGGGGGGGGGGGGTCATGTATCTTTAAATATATCTTTTAATATACAGGTAAATCTCACGATGACCTCACCTTTCTTCCTGGCCTTGGCGATGATGTCAGCGGCGGACTTGCTCATCACCTTGGTAACGTACAGCGGGCAGTTGGCTTGTTTGGCGATGGTGATGGCCCGGTAAACCGCCTCCGTCTCCACCTGAGGACCATAATATATACAGGTGTCTTACAGGAGTAATGACAGGTGTGATGGAGCTTTAATAACAGGTGTGTTACAGGTATTATATAGGTGTTATACAGGTGTGTTAAAGGCATTGGTACCTCCTCAGGGTGAGATAAAACGTGTCCTTCAGGTCCGGTGATGCCGAGACAGAGCATCTTCTTCTGCTCCTGATTACGGAAAAATTACTTTACTTCCTTTTACTTTACCTCCCTTCCCTTTCTTCCCTTTACTTCCCTTCCCTGGACTCCCCTTTACTTTCGGTTGTGATTACCTCCTCTATGATGTCTCCATTCTCAGCGTGCACCTGAGCGATGGCTCCGAGATCCCGGAGGACCCCGAACGCCTCGTAGAGCTGAGAGCAGGAGACAGGAAGTGGATTCAGGCAGAATAATAACATGGTTTATATTTCATTAAATATATTGTTTACTGAAGTGATCTGAGCGTGGCTCACCTGTGAGTCGGAGCTCTGGTATCTGTCTTTGTAGGACATGAAGAACAGGAAGGAGTTCACACCTGAAACAGAGGTATTTACCTTTTAGTAAATCTGAGATTCAGGTGTCTCACCTTCCTGCAGAGAAACCTGAGGTCACGTGGCTCAGCAGGAAGTCTCTCTCTAAAGCCCGTGTCACACTGTCCCGAAATTGACACCCGATGGACACACGATAAAGGAAATGTTCAAATTCGGCTGTGATCGTAGCAACATCGGGCCATTCGTGAAGGCATCTTAAGCCATCGCATGACCGCCGGTGGAGTTTCTCAGGCTCCGTCACCAACTTCGTGAGCGGCAACTTTGTAAGGCACTCGTGAGGGCATCTTGTAAAATCGAGTCATCTTCGTGTTATCATCGGTGCCATCGGGCATTCGCCCCGATCAGAGTGAGGGCGAATGCCCGATGGCACCGATGATAACAAGATGCCCTCACGATGGCCTTACAAAGGGCAAAATTGACAAACAAATTCAACACGAAAATGAACCTTCTCAAAGTCCTTCGGCAATTTTTTGGCATGTCAAAGATTTTGCCACCGCTCACGAAGTTGCTGCCGGAGCCTGAGAAACTCCGCCGGCGATCATACGATGGCTTAAGATGCCCTCACGAATGGCCCGATGTTGCTACGATCAGAGCCAAATTTGAATATTTCCTTTATCGTGTCCATCGGGTTGTTTTATTGCACAACGAAATCATGTAAACATATTATGTAAATAACCCAATTTGTGTTCTGTGAAACTGAAAAGGATATAATATATTATTTTGAAGGCGAGTTGACAGGAAGTTGTTGTTGCTATGGAAACAATATTACGGAGAAAACTTAATATCTTCTACATATAAAGACGGATAAAGTAAAGAACAAAGTCTGAAAATATCAGTACAGTATCATAGTACTGTAACATAATTGTTTTTGTTACTTTCGTTGCAGTTGTATGTCTTAAATGTAATGTAAATGTTGCCTTCGTGTGTAGTTCGGGGCCATCTTCGTGCGAAATTCACAATTCCATATTCGTGTGTCCATCAGGTGTGAATTTCGGGACAGTGTGACACAGGCTTTAAGGTATGATGGGGACCTCAGGTGTCCTACACCTGTCCAGGGACCTACAGTAACAAGTTGCTTATCTTTCCTACAGTGCAGACGCTTTTCTTCTTGCTCCTGCCTCTGCTTACTTTTGATGCTGATTTTCCTATTCTTATTCTCTGAAAACTTCGAGCAGCGGCTCCTGGACATTAACTTATCACTGGGACAGTTAATCTTTGTAAATAGACGGAGGGTTTCAGCCATATTTCAACATTTTTACGACGACCTCAGTCTTACAGTAGTGTGGCCTAGCAACAGCTAAAGCCTGGTAGGCTACTGCATGCTAGTTGGTAGCAAAATGCCTCCGTTCTCTACAGATGACTTCCTCAAACTTATACAGAAGATCGATGTGTTGGAAATGAAAATGCAACGGTTGGAAGTTAACGTGGAAGTGAATGGACTATGTCGTGGGACTGACACCACTTTACCAGTGTTGCAAACATAATGGAGAAGGGTATGCTAACTCACAGCTAGTTAGCAGCTACAAGGATTCCAAGGAACAGGAGGGCTGTGTACCGGGTAATAAATCTACAAGTGGTAGTCCTCCCTGGAACTCTCTGGGTGCAAAGCCTAAGAGTAAATCATTTCCATGGGATTTGGGAGGACGGATAACAGGCAGAGCCCAGCGCTCTGCAATCTGTGATGCGACCGGCTGGCCTGCATTGTTATCACCCAGGAAGAGCGCCTCTTCAACCCCTGTTCCAACCAGGAAAACGCAGTGGACAGCTGCTAAAGGGAGAATTACAAACAATCCTCCTAAACCACCAAGTGTGCCAATCCAGAACAGATACGCTCCACTAACCGAGAACCGGAGATCTCTTTCTGATGACCTGGATAACCTGTCCTCTTCAAACAGCAGGGTAAGGACCAATAGCTACTCCAAAAGTAAAAGGCTAGAGGGAAAGCTAACGACTGGGCCTGAAACTCTGATTGTGGGTGACTCTGCTGTAAGAGATGTAAAAGGTCTGTGTAGTAAGAACAACACCAAAGTACTCTGTTTTCCCAAGGATATGGTCTCTGACTTGGCTGAGAAGATCCTGCAGATTGGGGCTGAACATCCAACTGTGAAGAATGTGGTACTACACATTGGAACAAATGATGTTGTGAAACAAGAGTCAGAAGTGCTGAAAGAAGACTTTAAATGTTTGCTGCAAACTGTCAGCTCTCTAAATGCAGAGGTGTTCATCAGTGGCCCTCTACCGCCAGTCAGAAGAGGAGTGGAGAGATTCAGCAGATTGTTTGCACTGAACACCTGGCTTTCCAATGCCTGTACTGACCATTCTGTCCATTGTATTGACAATTTTAACTTTTTCTGGGATCGCAGACAGCTTTTCAAGGCAAATGGAGTTTGCCTGAACAAGTCAGGAGTGAAATTGTTTATCTCTAACATTAAACTGCCTGCGTCATCAATCTGTTCCCTCAGCCAAGGACAAGCAACAAGAGGAATCAAAACAGGAGAAAGACACAACACATCGCTCAGAAAACCCTGAAGAATTATCACTGCACCAGCCTGAGGAATGTTCTGATTATGGGAGACAAATGAGACACATGGAGGAGTCTCCACTGCCCGTCACCCCCCCCCTGTCAACGCCTTTGAGGATACTCTTCATTCATCCCCCAGCTCTCTCTACTCTCCGCTCACCCTTTCACCCTCGCCCACCCCCCTGGAGTTCGATGACCACATGAAGGCGAGACGCAGGGTTGGCAGCATGTCCTTAACTCCCGCCCCTCAACGACGCCCATCAAAATCACCAAAGCAGAGATGCGCACCATCTCCCCCGGCTTACAGTGTAGCCCTCACGCTGCCGTCCTATGATGAGAGGAGCAGGGTGTTGGATCCTCCCTCCCCTTCAAAGCCTGATAAGGATGTGTGTGTACAAAACGCTGCAAACTGATATCTGCTGGGTCCAGGCTCAAGGGCGTATGGCACTCTTAACTCTTTCCAGGAAATGCCGGGGCCCTGCCTGCCTGTAGCTTTGCCGATATCTGTGTTGATAGGTAATAGATTAAGAGCGGTGAATCATCTTAGATACAGGAAGCGCTCAAACGTTTGTGTGAGTTAATCTAATTTAGCTGTGATTCCATGTCAGCCACAGCTTGTTACAAAAAACATGACTGATAGTGTGTTTAACAAACTTAAACTAGCTTTATTAAATGTCAGGTCTTTGGCAGGAAAAACATTTTTAATCAATGATTTTATCACTGAGCACAATCTCGATTTTATTTAGGAACTTGGATTGAACAAAATAACAGTGCAGCTGTTCTTATCGACTCAACCCCTCCCAACTTTAGTTTTATGAGTCAGGAAAGAATGCATAAGAAAGGGGGTGGAGTTGCTATTCTGTTCAATGATTCCCTTCAATGCAGGAAGACATCTTATGGGAACTTTGCTTCTTTTGAATATGTGGCCCTTCAGCTGAAATGCTCCTCTCGAGCTCTGTTCCTAAATATCTATAGACCACCCAAATACTGTGCAAGCTTTTATGATGACTTTACTGAACTGCTGTCTATAGTGTGTATTGACTTTGACCGTTTAGTCATTGTTGGTGATTTTAACATCCATGTTGACAACCCCCAGGACAGAGGGGCTAAAGAACTGTTTTGTGTTCTTGATAGCTATGGACTGACTCAGCATGTGACGGAGCCCAAGCACAATAAGGGGCACACTCTGGACTTAATTATCTCAAAGGGTCTGAATATCTCTGAGGTTGTGGTGACTGATGTTGCGCTCTCTGATCATTCCTGTGTTTTCTTTGAGAGCTCTATTTCTGTTCACAAAAATGTTGAGAAAGAGGTAACCACAAAGCGATATTTAACTGAAAATACTAGGGAAATGTTTACTCAGAATTTTTCTTCCACACTTGCCCCTGCTACCATCTCAGTAAATGAGCTAGTAGATCGTTTTAATTCAAAAACTAAAAATTGTATAGATGCCATTGCTCCAACTAAGGTAAAGGAAGTGTCTGGCAAGAAAATATCTCCATGGAGAAAGGCCATGACCGTGAAAACAGAAAAAAAGAAAATGTCGAAAAGCTGAACGCAGGTGGCGAAAAACAAATCTCCAGGTTCACTTTGAAATCTATAAAGAGAGACTTGGCCTTTATCATTTGGAATTGAGAAACGCACGACAATCGTTCTTCTCTGACATCATTACCAAAAACAAAAACAACGCACGTGCCTTGTGTGCTACCGTCGACAGACTAACTAACCCCCCAGTGTCAGTAGCCTCTGCATTACTATCCACCAGGGCGTGCAATGATTTTGCCTCCTTCACTGACAAAATTCAGAAAATCAGACAAGCAGTCAGTGCCTCTGCATCAGGAACAGCAAGCAGTCAGTGCCTCTGCATCAGGAACAGCAAATGTTTTGTCTCTGTGTCCACTTAACATCAATTCAAACACCATGACACAGTTCCATCAGATTAATGATAAAAGCCTAGAGGACATTATACAACTTCTGAAATCCTCCTCCTGCTGCCTTGATATTATTCCAACAGGATTTTTCAAAGATGTTTTTCCTTACATGGCCTCAGATCTACTTCATATAGTAAACAAGTCTCTTCACTCAGGTATTTTTCCACAGGCCCTGAAAACTGCAGTCATTAAACCGCTCTTAAAAAAGAATAATCTAGATGCTACAGTAATGAACAATTACAGGCCCATATCAAACCTCCCATTTCTAGGTAAAATCATTGAAAAAGTTGTTTTTCAACAGTTGAGTAATTTCTTGCATTTAAATAGTTGTTTCGATGTGTTCCAGTCAGGCTTTCGTCCAAACCACAGTACTGAGACTGCTCTTGTAAAGGTCTTTAATGACATCCACTTAAACACAGACAGTGGCAGAACTTCAGTGTTAGTATTATTAGATCTCAGAGCTGCGTTTGACACTGTTGACCACAGCATATTACTAGACCGACTGGAAAACTGGGTGGGACTTTCTGAAACCATCCTAAATTGGTTTGAATCCTACTTAAAGGACAGAAACAACTTTGTTTCTATAGGTAAATACACATCTGAGTTGACAAATATGACATGTGGGGTACCTCAAGGCTCCATCTTGGGGCCCCTTCTCTTTAACGTCTACATGCTACCACTGGCTCAGATAATGAAGAACAACAAAATAAGTTACCATAGCTATGCGGATTACATACAAATTTACGTGACAATTTCACCAGGAGACTATGCTCCAATTCAAACACTGAGTAAGTGCATTGAACAAATCAATGACTGGATGTGTCAGAACTTTCTCCAATTAAACAAAGATAAAACTAAGGTAATGGTTTTTGGAGCCAAGGCAGAACGTATAAAAGTTAGCGCTGAGCTTCAGTCTGCAATGTTCAAAACAACAGATAAAGCCAGAAATCTAGGTGTAGTCATGGACTCTGACCTGAGTTTCAACAGTCACATTCAAACAGTTACTAAATCAGCCTACTATCACCTAAAGAATATATCTAGGATTAAAAGACTAATGTCACAGCAAGATTTGGAAAAACTTGTCCATGCTTTTATCTTCAGTAGACTGGACTACTGCAATGGTGTCTTCACAGGTCTCACTAAAAAATCTATTAGGAAGCTGCAGCTGATTCAGAACGCCGCTGCTCGAGTCCTCACTAACACTAAGAAAGTGGATCACATCACTCCTGTTCTGAAGTCTTTACACTGGTTCCTCACTAACACTAAGAAAGTGGATCACATCACTCCTGTTCTGAAGTCTTTACACTGGCTTCCTGTGTGTCAAAGAATAGAATGGTTTATGCCCAAAATACATTTGTGACCTCCTGCTAAATGATGAACCATCCAGATCTCTCAGGTCTTCAGGGACTGGTCAGCTTTCTGTCCCCAGAGTCAGAACTAAACATGGAGAAGCAGCGTTCAGTTATTATGCTCCAAACATCTGGAACAAACTCCCAGAAACCTGCCGGTCCGCTGCAACTCTGACTACTTTTAAATCCAGCAAGAAGACTTTTCTTTTTGTCGCTGCTTTTAATTGAACTATTCATATCTTAGACTGCACTGTAACTTTTAGCCATGTATTTTTTCTTTTAATGTCTATTTTATTCGCTTTTCTTTTTAATGATTTTAAATGCCATTTTCTTAATGTCTTTCATTTTTTGTAAAGCACTTTGTATTGCCTTGTGTTGAAAAGTGCTATATAAATAAACTTGCCTTGCCTTGCCTTACAGCAGCGACGTGCAGTCAGGTGACACAGGAAAACAACTAAAGAAAAACTAAATAATAAAATGTCTCCAATGATCTGTGTTGTAAATGGGATTTCTGTTTGATTCCAATCGCTTTTTATAGTCAAAATCGGCAAATTTGCCGAGCTCCGCTACAACTACGGGGCGTGATGAGAAGAGAGGCGGGGACGAGCTCTGCCTCACGTCACCCCACAGTAACTGGCTGGAGCACGGATACTAATTTAGCACGGGCACTTATTTTGTGAGCACGCTCCAGCCAGTTACTGTGGGGTGAGGTGAGGCACAGATGAGCTCTGCCTCACCTCACCCCACAGTAACTGGCTGATGAGCTCTGCCTCACCTCAGAATGCGTCACCCCACAGAAACTGGCTGGCAAGCGGGCCCTAAGCGCATGCCTGTACCATCTCACTGGATGTCACCATGTAATGTTTGTAGATGCCTTTATTACATTTATCCTCCATCCATCGTCTCTAAAGAACTTATTTCAAATATCTGACTGAAAGACTCCACCAGCTATGAACCTCACCGCACGTCACTGCTCTACAGGTATGATGGGGACCTCAGGTGTCTCTACAGGTATGATGGGGACCTCAGGTGTCTCTACAGGTATGATGGGGACCTCAGGTGTCTTTACAGGTATGATGGGGACCTCAGGTGTCTCTACAGGTATGATGGGGACCTCAGGTGTCTCTACAGGTATGATGGGGACCTCAGGTGTCTTTACAGGTATGATGGGGACCTCAGGTGTCTCTACAGGTATGATGGGGACCTCAGGTGTCTCTACAGGTATGATGGGGACCTCAGGTGTCTCTACAGGTATGATGGGGACCTCAGGTGTCTCTACAGGTATGATGGGGACCTCAGGTGTCTCTACAGGTATGATGGGGACCTCAGGTGTCTCTACAGGTATGATGGTGACCTCAGGTGTCTCTACAGGTATGATGGTGACCTCAGGTGTCTCTACAGGTATGATGGGGACCTCAGGTGTCTCTACAGGTATGATGGTGACCTCAGGTGTCTCTACAGGTATGATGGTGACCTCAGGTGTCTCTACAGGTATGATGGGGACCTCAGGTGTCTCTACAGGTATGATGGGGACCTCAGGTGTCTCTGCAGGAAGTGTCTCTCTACAGGTATGAAAGTGAATCTGACCATGGTCCTTGACGAGCGCCTCCACCTCCTCGGTCAGCCCGTCGTGCCAGCGCGTGATGTCCAGGTGAGCGGAGAAGTCGCAGCACGCCTTCTGCTCCGCCATATCCCTCCACTGCTGGAAGGCCGTCAGTAAACTAGTTCCTGGCTCCACCAGCACGTGGTCCACTACAAACAAAGCCAGGTGAACACCCGCAGGTACTGTGTTTATATACAATTGTACCTACAGATGGTGCAGTGTTTACAGGTGTACCTACAGATGGTGCAGTGTTGACAGGTGTACCTACAGATGGTGCAGTGTTGACAGGTGTACCTACAGATGGTGCAGTGTTGACAGGTGTTCCTACAGATGGTGCAGTGTTTACAGGTGTACCTACAGATGGTGCAGTGTTTATATACAGGTGTACCTACAGATGGTGCAGTGTTGACAGGTGTACCTACAGATGGTGCAGTGTTTATATACAGGTGTACCTACAGATGGTGCAGTGTTGACAGGTGTACCTACAGATGGTGCAGTGTTTATATACAGGTGTACCTACAGATGGTGCAGTGTTGACAGGTGTACCTACAGATGGTGCAGTGTTTACAGGTGTACCTACAGATGGTGCAGTGTTTATATACAGGTGTACCTACAGATGGTGCAGTGTTGACAGGTGTACCTACAGATGGTGCAGTGTTGACAGGTGTACCTACAGATGGTGCAGTGTTGACAGGTGTACCTACAGATGGTGCAGTGTTGACAGGTGTACCTACAGATGGTGCAGTGTTTATATACAGGTGTACCTACAGATGGTGCAGTGTTGACAGGTGTACCTACAGATGGTGCAGTGTTTACAGGTGTACCTACAGATGGTGCAGTGTTTATATACAGGTGTACCTACAGATGGTGCAGTGTTGACAGGTGTACCTACAGATGGTGCAGTGTTTATATACAGGTGTACCTACAGATGGTGCAGTGTTGACAGGTGTACCTACAGATGGTGCAGTGTTGACAGGTGTACCTACAGATGGTGCAGTGTTGACAGGTGTACCTACAGATGGTGCAGTGTTTATATACAGGTGTACCTACAGATGGTGGTGGTTCCTCCACACAGAGCCGCTCTGGTTCCTCGCTGCAGGTCGTCTGCAGGCTGCTGGCCTCTCTGGGGGGAGAACAGGCTGGTGTTAGCATCGATGCCTCCAGGAAACACCAGCTGACCATAGGCCTCCACCGTCTGGAAACCCCCACCTGGGACCAGGAGGCTCTCCCCCATCTGCCTGAGAGGACAACAGGAAGTTAGAGAGGACAACAGGAAGTCAGAGAGTTCTCTGGTAAATCAGAAAGTTGCAAGCAGCTATTGTCTGAGATCACAGGATGTAGTCTTATTAGATGTACCAAGAGTGAGGACTGTCTTAGGTGAGACAGCTTTTATGTGCAGCTCCACTTGCTTGGAACAGCCTACAGTCCAACTTGAAATCGTTCAATTTTGTTTCTCTGAATGTTTTTAAGGCACGTCTGCACGAAATGCTTTATGACACTATGGGTGTTGGGAAGTGTTGGTGAATATGTAAATATGATGTCCTCTATTGTTTGTTTTTATGTTTCATGTGTAACTAATTGATGCAGCTCTCCCTTGTAAAAGAGATCCATGATCTCAAGGGACCTGTCTGTCTAAATAAAGGTTTGAAATGAAATGAAAGAGAGGACAACGGGAAGTCAGAGACATATCTGAAAGGACAACAGGAAGTCAGAGAGGACAACATGAAGTCAGAGACATATCTGAAAGGACAACAGGAAGTCAGAGAGGACAATGGGAAGTCAGAAAAGAAAACAAGAAGTCAGGGACATATCTGAAAGGACAACAGGAAGTCAGAGAGGACAACAGGAAGTCAGAGAGGAAGTCAGAAATTCATAATAATGAAGGTACTTGATGATCCCGTCCTCAACGTAGATGTCGGCGTAAAACGACTGATCATCGTTCACGACTTTCCCTCCTTTGATGAGCAGACGGTCGCCCTGGAAACAGAGTGCATTGTATCATGGTTAAAGGTTAAATGTATGTTGGACATGAGCCCATATGTAGGTGCGGTCTTCCTTGATCTCAGGAAGGCTTTTGACACTGTTGACCACCAAGTGCTCCTTACAAAGCTGACGTATTTCAATTTTTCGGCAGATTCAATACATTGGGTTAAGTCTTACTTATCGAACAGAAAACAGTGTGTTTTAGTCAACGGTGCCAAATTCCACTACCTTGTGAACCCTGTTGGCGTTCCACAAGGTTCCATTCTTGGACCATTACTGTTTTCTCTGTACATTAATGACTTGCCTAATGTATGTCCTGAGTTCAATGTGCAAATGTATGCCGATGATGCGGTCATCTTTGTACACGGGAAGAACACTGAAATCATCTCATCCTGTCTCTCAAATGCTTTGGACAAGGTTCATCACTGGCTGAACAACATTTGCTTACAGTTAAATGCAAAAAAAAACGGTATGCATGATGTTCAGTAAACGACCAGTCAAAATCGAAGGATCCAATGTGTTTTTAAACGGAGCAGAATTAGAACTAGTCCCCCACTTCAAGTATCTTGACTTTTAAGAAACGTATTAAGAAGGTATCCAATACCATTAAATTCAACTTGCAACATTTTAAACAAATTAGACCTTTCTTAAAGGTGGGGTAGGTAATTTTCCACTGTAGCAATAGCCTGCATGTGTTCTACAACATACAGTGCAATGGCTTTATCGACTTTCCCCTGGCTAGCAGTCCCTCGGTTAAAATCCAGCTGCTGTTGCTTAGGTGGAGGTGGAGTGGCGTTGGATGAGTCTGGGTCTGTGCCGGTCTTAGTTACTAGCTTCGTCCCAGCATGTTGTTTTTGCAGATGTTTTAAGAGATTTGAATTACTGGTTTGGGCAGTAGATAGGATCTTTGACCCGCCAGGACACAACTTACATTTAACAGAAACTTTATTTTCTTTGTGCTCGACAAAAGTGAAATAGTGGGAATATCTCCAGGTGGAGAAACTCGACTTGAGCTCCGCCGCCGCCGTGATAGTCTTGTTAGTAAACAACACAAACACGCCCACAGCCCGTCTCCGCATGTGACACAGGCAAGGCAAGGCAAGGCAAGTTTATTTATAGAGCACTTTTCAACACAAGGCAATTCAAAGTGCTTTACAACAAATGAAAGACATTAAGAAAATGGCATTTAAAATCAGTCATTAAAAAGAAAAGCTAATAAAATAAACATTAAAAGAAGAAATACATGGATAAACACTAAAAGAAAAAATACATGGATAAAAGTTACAGTGCAGTCTAAGATATGAATAGTTCAATTAAAAGCAGCGACAAAAAGAAAAGTCTTTAGTCTGGATTTAAAAGTAGTCAGAGTTGCAGCGGACCTGCAGGTTTCTGGGAGTTTGTTCCAGATATTTGGAGCATAATAACTGAACGCTGCTTTACCATGTTTAGTTCTGACTCTGGGGACAGAAAGCTGACCAGTCCCTGAAGACCTGAGAGATCTGGATGGTTCATAATTTAGCAGTAGATCAGAAATGTATTTTGGGCCTAAACCATTCAAAGCTTTATAAACCAGCAGCAGTATTTTGAAATCTATTCTTTGACACACAGGAAGCCAGTGTAAAGACTTCAGAACAGGAGTGATGTGATCCACTTTCTTAGTGTTAGTGAGGACTCGAGCAGCGGCGTTCTGAATCAGCTGCAGCTTCCGAATAGACTTTTTAGTGAGACCTGTGAAGACACCATTGCAGTAGTCGAGTCTACTGAAGATTAAAGCATGGACAAGTTTTTCCAAATCCTGCTGCGACATTAGTCTTTTAATCCTAGATATGTTCTTTAGGTGATAGTAGGCTGATTTAGTAACTGTTTTAATGTGGCTGTTGAAACTCAGGTCAGAGTCCATGACTACACCTAGATTTCTGGCTTTATCTGTTGTTTTGAACATTGCAGACTGAAGCTCAGCGCTAACTTTTATACGTTCTGCCTTGGCTCCAAAAACCATTACCTCAGTTTTATCTTTGTTTAATTGGAGAAAGTTCTGACACATCCAGTCATTGATTTGTTCAATGCACTTACTCAGTGTTTGAATTGGAGCATAGTCTCCTGTTGAAACTGTTACGTAAATTTGTGTGTCATCTGCATAGCTATGGTAACTTATTTTGTTGTTTTTCATTATCTGAGCCAGTGGTAGCATGTAGATGTTAAAGAGAAGCGGCCCCAGGATGGAGCCTTGAGGAACCCCACATGTCATATTTGTCAACTCAGATGTGTATTTACCAATAGAAACAAAGTTGTTTCTGTCCTTTAAGTAGGATTCAAACCAATTTAGGACGGTTTCCGAAAGTCCCACCCAGTTTTCCAGTCGGTCTAGTAATATGCTGTGGTCAACAGTGTCAAATGCAGCACTGAGATCTAATAATACTAACACTGAAGTTCTGCCACTGTCTGTGTTTAAGTGGATGTCATTAAAGACCTTTACAAGAGCAGTCTCAGTACTGTGGTTCGGACGAAAGCCTGACTGGAACACATCGAAACAGTCATTTAAATGCAAAAAATTACTCAGCTGTTGAAAAACAACTTTTTCAATGATTTTACCTAGAAATGGCAGGTTTGATATGGGCCTGTAATTGTTCATTACTGAAGCATCTAGATTATTATTTTTTAAGAGCGGTTTAATGACTGCAGTTTTCAGGGCCTGTGGAAAAATACCTGAGTGAAGAGATTTGTTTATTATATGAAGTAGATCTGAGGCCATGCAAGGCAAAACATCTTTAAAAAATCCCGTTGGAATAATATCAAGGCAGCAGGAGGAGGATTTCAGAAGTTGAATAATGTCCTCTTGGTTTTTATCATTAATCTGATGGAATTGTGTCATGGTGTTTGAATTGATGTTAAGTGGACACAGAGACAACACATTTGCTGTTCCTGATGCAGAGGCACTGACTGCTTGTCTTATTTTCTGAATTTTGTCAGTGAAAAAGGAGGCAAAATTATTGCACGCCCTGGTGGATAGAAATTCAGAGGCTACTGACACTGGGGGGTTAGTTAGTCTGTCGACGGTAGCAAACAAGGCACGTGCATTGTTTTTGTTTTTGGTAATGATGTCAGAGAAGAACGATTGTCGTGCGTTTTTCAATTCCAAATTATAAAGGCCAAGTCTCTCTTTATAGATTTCAAAGTGAACCTGGAGATTTGTTTTTCGCCACCTGCGTTCAGCTTTTCGACACACTCTTTTTTCTGCTCTCACGGTCATGGCTTTTCTCCATGGAGATATTTTCTTGCCAGTCACTTCTTTTACCTTAGTTGGAGCAATGGCATCTATAATATTTTTAATTTTTGAATTAAAATGATCTACTAGCTCATTTACTGAGATGTTAGCAGGGGCAAGTGTGGAAGAAAAATTCTGAGTAAACATTTCCCTAGTGTTTTCAGTTAAATATCGCTTTGTGGTTACCTCTTTTTGAACATTTTTGTGAACAGAAATAGAGCTCTCAAAGAAAACACAGGAATGATCAGAGAGTGCAACATCAGTCACCACAACCTTAGAGATATTCAGACCCTTTGAGATAATTAAGTCCAGAGTGTGCCCCTTATTGTGCGTGGGCTCCGTCACATGCTGAGTCAGTCCATGGCTATCAAGAACACAAAACAGTTCCTTTGCCCCTCTGTCCTGAGGGTTGTCAACATGGATGTTAAAATCACCAACAATGACTAAACGGTCAAAGTCAATACACACTATAGACAGCAGTTCAGTAAAGTCATCATAAAAGCTTGCACAGTATTTGGGTGGTCTATAGATATTTAGGAACAGAGCTCGAGAGGAGCATTTCAGCTGAAGGGCCACATATTCAAAAGAAGCAAAGTTCCCATAAGATGTCTTCCTGCATTGAAGGGAATCATTGAACAGAATAGCAACTCCACCCCCTTTCTTATGCATTCTTTCCTGACTCATAAAACCAAAGTGGGGGGGGGGGGGTTGATTCGATAAGAACAGCGGCACTATTATTTTGTTCAATCCAAGTTTCTGTTAAAAACATAAAATCGAGATTGTGCTCAGTGATAAAATCATTGATTAAAAATGTTTTTCCCGCCAAAGACCTGACATTTAATAAAGCTAGTTTAAGTTTGTTAAACACACTATCAGTCATGTTTTTTGTAACAAGCTGTCGCTGACATGGAATCACTGCTAAATTAGATGAACTCACACAAACGTTTGAGCGCTTCCTGTATCTACGATGATTCACCGCTCTTAATCTATTACCTATCAACACAGATATCGGCAAAGCTACAGGCAGGCAGGGCCCTGGCATGTCCTGGAAAGAGTTGAGAGTGCCATACGCCCTTGAGCCTGGACCCAGCACACATCAGTAAGCATTTTGTACACACACAGGAAGTATTTAAGTACATTTACTCAAGTACTGTACTTAAGTACAGTTCTCATCTCTGTTCGCCTGGCTGTTGACTATATAAAAAAAACGCAGTAATGGAGTAACGCACCATGTAGTAACGGTAACTGAGTTACTGAATTTAAAAAGTAATGCTTTAGAGTACTAGTTACTGCCAAAAATAACGGCGTTACAGTACACTGGTTATTAAAGAGGTGGAGGGGGAGTCCTCTGCTGTCAGACTGAGAGGCTGATAACTACAGCTCAGTGAGGTGAAGGACTCTCTGAGAGGTGGAGGGAGAGTCCTCTGCTGTCAGACTGAGAGGCTGATAACTACAGCTCAGTGAGGTGAAGGACTCTCTGAGAGGTGGAGGAGAGTCCTCTCCTGTCAGACTGAGAGGCTGATAACTACAGCTCAGTGAGGTGAAGGACTCTCTGAGAGGTGGAGGGAGAGTCCTCTCCTGTCAGACTGAGAGGCTGATAACTACAGCTCAGTGAGATGAAGGACTCTCTGAGGGGTTAGAGCAGGTCCGGTTCTACGGGGGTGCATAAGGGTGCATTACACTCTCAGTTGAGTCGTTATGCACCCTCATTTGAAAAATGAAAAGTGTAAAAAAATATATATATTAAAAGTGAAAAAAATGAAGTGAAAAATATTATATATGTAATAATAATTGCAGTAATTATAATAATAATAATTATTATATATAATAACAAGAATAATATAGTTGAAATAAAATAAATTGTAATTGTGGTTAAATAACATTGTAATAACGTTATTATGTCAGGTGCGCGTGACCTGTGCCGCTGCGCGCTCCTCATCGGCAAGGTGCTGACACAGCAGTCAATGATGGACATCAGAAAATGGTTAAAACAACCAGCCCTTATCGCCAGCAGTAACACTGCATCTACTGCAGACCAGTTCAGATCATGGGGACATTACGTTACCCACGGCCACTGTCGTTGACACTAACGTCCTCCCGCCCGGGTGCTCCAGGTGCTCCTTTGAGAACCAGGGCAAAAAGGTTATGTGCACCCATGTTTATATGATCATTATAGTTATAAACAATAAGAGAATAACAGGTATGAAATAATTCCAACTCCTACTATAGGACAGTAACACAAGAATACAGTTTGAAAGGGGAGTGATTTGTAAGATATACATAAAGAAAAAGTAAATCTGTTTCCAGGTCTGTTTCATCTGGGAGTTGAGAGATGTTTCCATAGTGCAGCAGAGGGGGGAGCATGCCCCACACCCGCTGTCAACTTGTCCCACCCACATCGAGGATGCTTCCTACGGCCATGCCTTTTATATTCTCTATGTGTCAGATTATAACACTGTACTTATTATCTGATTCATTGTATATTCACTATGAATCAGATAATAATAATATATAATACTAATGATCGTCCTCTCAGGCTGCCGCACCCGCAACCCGGTGCTCTCCTCCCGCTCCTCCCAAACCCGGTACCGGAGCGGCTGCACCTACCGCGGGTCTCGCGCTGCTCTTTTTGTTCTGAAACGCCATGCTGACGTGCTGACCTGCTGACCTGCTGACACACACACACACACACACACACACACACACACACACACACACACACACACACACACACACACAACACACACACACACACACACACACACACACACACACACACACACCACACACACACACACACACACACACACACACACACACACACACACACACACACACACACACACACACACAGCTATTGTTGCTGCCATCAGCGATGACGTTACGGGGACAGGAACGTGAATGGAGGTGGTGTCTGCATGTACATACATAAAGACACCAATTTCAGAAACCGTACTGACCTGCATCATGAAAATATTGAATCTGTGTGGGTTGAAATTCTTTTTGACAATGCTAAATCTGTAATAGTCGGGACAATCTATAGACCACCGGAGTGACTTTTATGATACATTAGATGGGTGTTTGGCTGGTGTGGGGGATGTAGAGACAATTATTGTTGGAGACTGGAACACGGATATGCAACGTAAAGACACGTCCGTCTTCAGGTCCTTCAGTAGGATTTGTGATCTGCACGGCTTCAGCCAGCTAATCACCCAACCCACCCGGGTATGTGAAACAACACAAACTACCATTGATCTCATTCTGACCTCTGACAAGTCCAGGATCTCCAGTAAAGGGGTTATAGCATGCGGTTTAAGTGATCATTATATGATATTCTGTACCCGCAAAAAGCTAAAACAAAGGGCCGGCTGTCACAAAACAGTCATATCTAGAGACCTCAAAAACTACTCTAGCGAGGCCTTTAACCTAGAACTGGAGAGCCTGGACCTAGAACTGGAGAGCCTGGACTGGTCGGATGAGCTCAGTGGTACACAAGTTGAAGAAACATGGCTTGGTTTCAAAAACTAATTCTCTGCAATACTCAATGATTTGGCCCCCCAAGAACAACCAGGATAAAAAATTGCGCTGAGCCGTGGATGCACTCCGGCATACTGGCCGCCATGACAACCAGAGACAAAAAATGCTCTGAGTTTCATAAAAGCCAGTCAATGCTTTCCAAAAGCACGAGCAGTGAACTCTAGGCCCACGTGACTGAACTAAAAATTGAAAGAAACAGACTAAGAAATGACGTAAGCTCCATGATCAAAACTGCCAAAAAGAATTTCATCAATGTCAAAACTGAGGAAAACAAAAATAAACCCCGTGAACTTTGGAAATTACTCAATAACCAGCTCGGCTGCAGTAAAACACTCAAAACCAGATTTTCGAACGTAAACATAAAGACAGATAACAGGCTCATCACAGACACACTGGATGTGGCCAAGTACTTGAACATTTTTTTCACAAACATAGCCACAACTCTTGTAAATAAATGACCCTCCCACTCAGGGCTTTAGATCACATCATGACCTACTACAAACACCTAGGGGTACGCAAAGATGATTTCAGTCTAGCAAGGGTAACAACAGCAGAGGTACTCATTAAACTGAGCGCCCTCCAACCTAACAAGGCCACGGGCCACGACAATATCCCCTCCAAATTCCTCAGAGACACAACAACCGCCATCTCACCAGTCATAGCTCACATAATTAACCTCTCCATAAAACAGGGACACGTACCCAGAGACTTCAAAATTGCAAGAGTAACCCCCCTGCACAAAAAGGGCAGCAAATTGGACCCAGGCAACTACCGCCCTGTTTCTATTCTTACCTCCATCTCGAAACACTGACCAAAGCCCCCCCCCCCTAAACACTGACCAAAGCCCCCCCCCCCCCAGGCAACTACCGCCCTGTTTCTATACTTACCTCCATCTCGAAAGTCATGGAAAAATTGGTATATGAACAGGTCGAAAAGTACCTCGCGGAAAAGAAACTAATCTATGAATTTCAATCTGGCTTTAGAACATCCCACTCCACTGACACATGCCTTCTTTAGAACATCCCACTCCACTGACACATGCCTTCTTTAGAACATCCCACTCCACTGACACATGCCTTCTTTATTTGAGCGACCACATCAAACAAGAGGTGGACGAGGGCAAGTACTGCGGCATGGTGATGCTGGACCTACAAAAGGCTTTCGACACTGTCAATCACCCCATTCTGACAAGCTAAAAGCAATTGGTTTTGATAAACTATCGGTGAGCTGGATGCAATCCTACATGGAGGGGAGAGAACAGATGGTGGAGGTAAACGGTACTCTGTCCCCCCCCCCCTCCCAGTGAGCTGTGGTGTTCCACAAGGAAGCATATTAGGTGCGTTACTGTTCCTAATTTATGCAAATGACATGTCATCAGCATGTGACTGCAACTTGTTCCTGTTGGCGGACGACTCAGCCCTGCTGGTCTCGGACAGGAGCAGATTGCAGCTCGGCAGAATCTGCACCTGGCTCGCCGATAATAAATGATCATTACACCTGGGTAAAACAGAGTCCATTCTCTTCGGTTCAAAACATAATCTCAGCAAATCCCACGACTTCTCAGTTGCAGTGGGCGACATTATTGTCACAAGTAAGAAGGAAATGACCTAGGATCTATTCTTGATTCAAACCTCTCCTGTGACAAAATGGCATCCAATGTAATAAAAAAAGTAAATCAAAGAACTAGATTCCTATACCGGATCTCCTCTCTGGTAAACAACAACACCCTGAAGACTCTGGAGCCCTCATTCAAGGGTACTATGACTATGCTTGCACGTCATGGTACCATAGCACCTCCAAGGCGCTAAAAATAAAACTCCAAACATCACAAAATAAACTGGTCAGACTACTGCTTGACCTTTCATCTAGAACCCACCTCACCTCTGCCCACTTTGACAACCTAGGATGGCTTAGAGTAGACGAGTACAGCTACTTGCAATGGGCCTGGTCTACAAGATCCACTACACCTCTATGATACCCATGGTCTACAAGATCCACTCCACCTCTATGGTACCCATGTACATGTCAAAGTTCTTCCCAAAGGTCAGTGAATACCATGATCATAACACCAGAGGGAGCTCCACAAATCATGTGAAACCCAGATTTGGCACAAAAAAGGGGGAATACACGTTTCGCAATTATGCCACATCAAGGTGGAACGCTCTTCCCACAACTGTAAAGGAAAGTAAAACTGTACTTACCTTCAAAGCCTCTCTTAAAGAGCACCTTCGGGGGAGAGCATTGCAGAACTGGCCCCAGTAATGGTACAAATCTCAACCTGTCGTACAATGGACAGCTTCCCCCCCCATCTATGTATATACTCGCATTTTAGACTCTGTTACTAACTGTATATCTGTAGACTGGGTTGTTCTTAAATGTCCAGTTAGGATGTATTAGAATGACATCTAAATTGTAAATAAGAAATCTGTATGTAAAAAACCACCTGTATGTAAATTGTAAATAACCCATCTGTTTGTCAAACATGTCTTACATGTCTTAAATGATATGATGAATTGGAAATGGGGGACCCTGATGTAAACAAGACCAAAGTCTTTCTCTGGTCTGCATCCCCTTAACAATTGTATGTTTTGAGCTGTACTGTACTGTACCCAATATACAAGCTGTTAATAAACTTTTCAATCAATCAATCAATCAATCAATCAATGAAATGGCTTCTGGTGTGGAGTTTCAAAATAAAGTCCCTGAACGCGCCTGTTGTCTCAGTGTGTGTATGTGTGTGTGTGTGTGTGTGTGTGTCCAGGATTTCGTAAATACCGAGGTCCAAAACATGCTAGGCTTGGGAGCATTCTTTTAGTGTTGTGAATTGCACATGCTTTTATTTTGAAAAGAGATCCCGGAAGAGTTTTCAGTGCTGATTGCTGATTGGCTGTCACTGTACCGAGACCTGATTCCTACTGTCACGGATTGGTTTATTATTTTATGGATTTATTTTTCCTCTCCATAATTTGGAAACAGAGAAACTCTTCCAGAATCAGAGTTAGTGATTTAAATCGCATCAGATTTGTTTTTCTGTCATCTACATGTTTCTGATTTAAAGGTCCCATGTCCTGCTTCTCTGGTTCTGACCCGTCCCCTTGTGTTCTGGTCTGCAGAGTCCCAACCCCTCAAAGTACACCCTATAGCGAGTAACACTAACACAGACCTGTCTGTGCTGCCCCAGAACGCTTCTTTGGGGATTTCTCTTTTTGCATTTATTTCTTCCTGAGTTCAGTGACGTGCCCATACCCAAATGGACACATTGGTACACAATTTATATTATTCAATTATATAGAATAATATAAATCTATTCTAGTAGACCTCAACAATGGAATTATGATCAGTAGAAATGCACCACAGACCGTGGAGGCTTTTAAAAAAGGCCTCAAAACCCATCTCTTCAAAAGAGCCTTTGCCTAGACCTTTTTATATCCCTTTTATTTATTTTTTATTTTTGTATTGCTTTTTATTAATTCTACCGTGTTGTGTAATGTTTATTTATACTGTTCATGCTGACTACTTGTAGCACTTTGGGATCTGAGATCAGATATGAAGTGCTTTATAAATGGAACCCATTATTATTATTATTATTATAAATGGCCATGTCATGGGACCGTTACATAAATATCGTATTGTTTTCTGATTTAAATAGGAACGTCTATAGAGCTGCCGTTCAGATTACATTACATTACATTGCATTTAGCTGACGGTTTTATCCAAAGCGACTTACAATAAGTACATACGACCAGGAAGACACAACCCTGAAGAAAACAGAATCATAAAGTACATCAGGTTTCATAGAGCCAAACATTTCAAGTGCTACTCAACTGGCTATATATAAGCCAGTCCTTTGTTAGTATATAAGTGCCTTGTTAGTAATTCTATCGCTCGAAGTGGAGTCGAAAAAGATGAGTTTTCAGTCTGGAAGATGTGTAAGCTTTCTGGTGTCCTGATGTCAATGGGGAGCTCATTCCACCATTTTGGAGCCAGGATAGCAAACCCACGTGTTTTTGCTGATGGGAACTTGGGTCCCCCTCGCAGCGAGGGTGCAGCGAGTCGTTTGGCTGATGCAGAGCGGAGTGCACGCGCTGGGGTGTACAGTTTAACCATGTCCTGGATTTAGGAAGGGCCAGATCCATTCGCAGCATGGTACGCAAGTACCAGTGTCTTGAAGTGGATTCTAGCAGTTACTGGAAGCCAGTGGAGGGAGCGGAGGAGCGGAGTGGGAACATTTAGGAAGGTTGAAGACCAGACGAGCCGCTGCATTCTGGATGAGCTGCAGAGGTCGGATGGCACATGCAGGTAGACCAGCCAGGAGGGAGTTGCAGTAGTCTAGGCGTGAGGTGACGAGAGCCTGGACCAGAACCTGTGTGGCTTTCTGGGTCAGCTGGGGACGAATCTTCCTGATGTTGTACAGCGTGTATCTGCAGCAACGGGTTGTAGCAGCGATGTTTGCAGTGAAGGACAGGTTGTTATCTAGGATTACTCCCAGATTCCTTGCAGTCTGAGTCGGGGATCGAGATCACATAAGAGTTTCAGAGAAAATGATACTCTAATCAAAATGAATCTCAAAAGTAGAACTATAACTTAGGGTTGTGTTGAAGTTAACGAGGAACCTCTGCTTCTCTGATCTCACTTTCCTCTTGTTTGCTATTTTCTGTTAGACATTTTGACTCAAACCTTAAGCGTGGGCGGGACTTTCAGCGGAGCCACCCCATTGGCTACTCAGGCTGTTGAGTGACAGCACAGTTCTCCGGAGTTTGGACAGTGAAACGACAGGAGCTGAGCAGGTTCCCCAGAGGAACCGACCTCAGAGGAACCGACCTCAGAGGAACCAACCCCAGAGGAACCGACCTCAGAGGAACCTACCCCAGAGGAACCCAACCCACAGGAACCCACCCCAGCAGGGAACCGTGTTGTCTGTACTACACGTTCTCCGCTGGGTTCTGCTGAGTTTACATGTAGCTAAAACACATAAAAAGAGTCACCTCTCTCTTGCCGTAGTTTTCCCGGGCGTGTCCGGAGGGAAACACCACCGTCTGTCCTCCTCCTCCTCGTCTCTGTGGACTGAATGTCAGCGTCTTGTTCTCGAACGCTCCTTCCACGCTGCAGAACATTCCTCCATATTTCATCCGAGGTCGAGGGGAGTCAGAACCCAGCCGGGAGAGAAGAGAGGAGGAAGAGTCCTGAGAACACCTCCTCTCATCAGACATCATGGAGAGGAATGAGAGGAGAGGAGGAGGAGGAACATGAACATTACTGGGACACTCCTCTGAATCATTTGGGGCTTTCACACCAACACCATGCCAAGCGTGGTGCGGAGAGTGTATAGACTAGACTCTGGAGCAGTGGACACACACACACACACACACACACACACACACACACACACACACACACACACACACACACACACACACACACACACACACACACACACACCACACACACACACACACACACACACACACACACACACACACACACACACACACACACACACACACACACACACACACACACACACACACACACACACACACACACAGGTCAGTGCTCATTACTTTGCTGTCTGAAGACACTGCAGTCTGAACTGGATTTCTGTGCCTGTCAAATTCACTTTATGTTAACACACACACACACACACACACACACACACACACACACACACACACACACACACACACGGTCAGTCAGTGGACCGTAACAGAGTGTGTTTCAGTGACTTCCTGTCTGACTGAATCTCAGAGACACACTGTGACAGTGTACATGTACACTCGTGGACTAACTCGTGGACTAACTCATGGTCTAATCAATCAATCAATCAATGTTTATTTATATAGCCCAATATCACAAATGTTACATTTGTCTCAGTGGACTTCACAGTTTGTACAAAATATCAGTATGACAATACGACACCCTCTGTCCTTAGACCCTCACATCGTACAAGGAAAAACTTCCGAAGAAAACGCACAGTTTAAAGGGAAGAATGGGAGAAACCTCAGGGAGAGCAACAGAGGAGGGATCCCTCTCCCAGGACGGACAGACGTGCAATAGATGCCGTGTGTAAATTGAAAAGATAATACATTTGCAACATAGGTAGTCCAAATGTTTGGAAATGCATGTGTGTATAATAGGAAGATGAATCCACGAGGATATCCATCCAGGACCTATGATCCAGGACCACAGCCACGACTCAGGATCCAGGGCTCGCGATGCAGGACACAGGACCGCAGGATCATCCATGACTCCGGATCCCAGCGTATATAGACACCAAAAAGAAAGACATTTGGGGAAGCTGGGTTAATCGGAACATGGGAGTACACAGGTATAGACAGAGAGAAGGAAGAAGTAAGATGTCCCCCGACAAACTAAGCCTATATCAGCAAAACTAGGGGCTGAATCTAATCAGCCCTAACTATAAGCTTTATCAAAAAGGAAGGTGTTAAGCGCACTCTTAGAAACGGATAGGGTGTCTGCCGCCCGAACACAAACTGGAAGCTGATTCCACAAATGTGGAGCTTGATAAGAAAAGGCTCTGGCTCCCATTGTACTTTTAGAGACTCTAGGAACAACCAACAACCCTGCATTCTTGGAGCGCAATGCCCTAGTAGGACAGTAGGGTATAATGAGTTATTTAAGGTAAGATGGCACCTGCCCATTAAGGGCTTTGTAGGCGAGAAGAAGAATTTTAAATTCTATCCTGTGTTCTATAGGGAGCCAGTGTAAGGCAGCCAGAACAGGAGTAATGTGGTCCCTTTTCCTAACTCTGGTTAGTACACGAGCTGCAGCATTTTGAATTAGCTGAAGCGACTTGACTGACTTCTTGGTACACCCTGATAATAAAGAGTTACAATAATCCAGGTCTAACTCACGGTCTAACTCATGGTCTAACTCGTGGTCTAACTCGTGGTCTAACTAGTGGTCTAACTCGTGGTCTAACTCGTGGACTAACTCGTGTTCTAACTCGTGGTCTAACTCGTGGTCTAACTCGTGGTCTAACTCGTGGTCTAACTCGTGGTCTAACTCGTGGTCTAACTCGTGGACTAACTCGTGGTCTAACTCGTGGTCTATCTCATGGTCTAACTAACCTTATTCAACATAAAATGAAATGGCAACAACAGGGCTTGGGAGCAGTGGTCGCACTCGCGTTAACCGAATACCCCCCCGTCAGCGCGAGTGAGTGATAAATTGTGCACTCGGGTAATAATGGATTATGACGGAGATGTTACGATCCTGTCCGTCAAAATGACTGACAACGAAAAAGTCTAAAGCCACCACTGCTTGGGAGAAAGAAACAACGTGATATTTGGGCCCATTTTCGCTACAATGAGGCGGAGAAAAAATGCGAATGCATTGTTTCATCAGAAGGGAAGCAATGTGGCCAAAACACAGAAAACACCACAAACCAGATGCTCTCTGCAAAGCTGCTCAATCCTTCAACCTGTGTTTCATCAAATAAGGACAAGATATAATCTTATTTATTTATATATACTAAAATGACAAAGTATTGGTTTTGGCTAGTTTGACTGAAATATTCTATATAATCTGATGACTAAAAAAGACTCAACAGTTTTCATTGACAAACATTAGACTCAAATAATTAGTTTTCTTTGACTAAAATAAGACTAAAATGCTCAGACTTTTAGTCGACTAAAACTTGACTTAATAAAAACAGGATGAAGGTGACTAAATATGACTAAAACTAAAAAGGAAATTTAACACAGGACTAAGACTAAAACTAAATTAAAAAATAGCTGACGAAATTAACACTAGTCAGTACACAGTGTGTAGTAACAGTGTCAGTACACAGTGTGTAGTAACAGTGTGTACTAACAGTGTCAGTACACAGTGTGTGGTAACAGTGTCAGTACACAGTGTGTAGTACAGTGTGTAGTAACATGAACACCAGCAGACTGAATGTCCAGAGGAAGGGTTGACGTTTAATGATGAATAAATAAATAAATCATCAGCAAAGATAACAATAATTTACATGTATAATAAAAAATAAAGAAATGTGAATCAACAGACCACCGGAGAGTTTTCACTCTCTTTAAATAAAGAAAAACATTCAAATATAAAGTGCACGTTTTAACCTTGTACTTTTCTGGAATCTATTCAATACTTTTCTCTTAAAGAGTCGTTTCAATACAGATCTCAGTTTGTGCTGATGAAGACCTGAACCTCTTCCTCAGAGGGTCTGTATGATCTGGATTCAATCTGAACACAAGGGTTAGGAAACTGAACATGGTCCAGTCTCTCAGAGACGTCTCCTCTTCAGTCTCTGAGAGACATCTCCTATTCAGTCTCTGAGAGACATCTCCTATTCAGTCTCTGAGAGACATCTCCTCTTCAGTCTCTCAGAGACGTGTCCTCTTCAGTCTCTCAGAGACATCTCCTCTTCAGTCTCTGAGAGACATCTCCTATTCAGTCTCTGAGAGACGTCTCCTCTTCAGTCCCTCAGAGACGTCTCACGTCACACTAGTTCTTGGCATTTTGATATGGTTTAGTGTTAGGGTTGAGAAAAGACAACCAATGTCCACCTGAACACTTAAGTCCAACAGCTGGGACAGTCCGTCCATAACCCCTAACAGTACCTGTACCTGTAACAGCTTTTTTATTTGAGTCCAGCACCACATTGGTCCAGCTGTTGTTGAACCGGCCACCTGAGACCTCCTGAGGCATGTTGGTCCCTTCCTGTACTGGTCTCTGAGGCGGGACTGTCCCTTCCTGTCCTGGTCTCTGAGGCGGGACGTCCCTTCCTGTCCTGGTCTCTGAGGCGGGACCGTCCCTTTCTGTCCTGGTCTCTGAGGCGGGACCGTCCCTTCCCAGCCTGTTGTCTGAGGTAGGACCGTCCCTTCCTGGCCTGGTCTCTGAGGCGGGACCAGAGTCAGCTGACAGCCAGGCTCTGCTGTGATTGGTGGACAGCAGCAGGTGCACGGCAGTGGGCGGTGAGGTGCTGGATCTCCTGAAACCCTGTGAGGTCCATCTGAAGCAGACTGAGCCCTGCAGGACTCTGAAACACAGACCGGACCTCAGCCTCACTGTGACATCATCATACAGGTACTGAGTACTACATGAATACTTCACTGCTACCTGAGTACTACCTGAATACTTCACCGCTACCTGAGTACTACCTGAATACTTCACTGCTACCTGAGTACTACCTGAATACTTCACTGCTACCTGAGTAATTCCTGAATACTTCACTGCTACCTGAGTACTACCTGAATACTTCACTGCTACCTGAGTATTACCTGCATACTTCACTGCTACCTGAGTACTACCTGAATACTTCACTGTTAACTGAGTACTACCTGAATACTTCACTGCTACCTGAGTACTACCTGAGAACTTCACTGCTACCTGAGTACTACCTGAATACTTCACTGCTGCCTGAGTAATTCCTGCATACTTCACTGCTACCTGAATAATTCACTGCTACCTGAGTACTACCTGATAACTTCACTGCTACCTGAATACTTCACTGCTACCTGAGTACTACCTGATAACTTCACTGCTACCTGAATACTTCACTGCTACCTGAGTACTACCTGAATAATTCACTGCTACCTGAGTACTACCTGAGAACTTCACTGCTACCTGAGTACTACCTGAATACTTCACTGCTACCTAAGTATTACCTGAGAACTTCACTGCTATCTGAATACTTCACTGCTACCTGAGTACTACCTGAGTACTTCACTGCTACAGGAGTACTACCTGAGAACTTTACTGCTACCTGAATACTTCACTGCTACCTGAGTACTACCTGAGAACTTCACTGCTACCTGAATACTTCACTGCTACCTGAGTACTACCTGAGAACTTCACTGCTACCTGAATACTTCACTGCTACCTGAGTACTACCTGAATACTTTACTGCTAACTGAGTACTACCTGAGAACTTCACTGCTACCTGAATACTTCAGTACACCCTAAGTACTTAACTACTATCTGTGTACTACCTGAATACTGAGTTCTACTCACCAGCTGCCGTTAGGACCAGAGGATGAAGGCCAGGGAGAAGAAGAGGAAGAGGAAGAGGAACTGAGGAGAGATCAGAGAACCAGGTTCAGAGAATTAGGATCAGAGAGTCAGGATCAGAGAGTAAGGATCAGAGAGTCAGGTGCCCTACAAAGCAGGATTGTTGGTTAGCGAGGTAACTTCAGGGTTAACTCTGGATTAGAGAGGTAACTTCAGGGTTAACTCTGAGTTAGAGAGGTAACTTCAGGTTAACTCTGAGTTAGAGAGGTAACTTCAGGGTTAAATCTGGGTTAGAGAGGTAACTTCAGGGTTAACTCTGAGTTAGACAGGTAACTTCAGGTTAACTCTGAGTTAGAGAGGTAACTTCAGGGTTAAATCTGGGTTAGAGAGGTAACTTCAGGGTTAACTCTGGGTTAGAGAGGTAACTTCAGGGTTAACTCTGAGTTAGAGAGGTAACTTCAGGTTAACTCTGAGTTAGAGGTAACTTCAGGGTTAACTCTGAGTTAGAGAGGTAACTTCAGGGTTAACTCTGGGTTAGAGAGGAAACTTCAGGGTTAACTATGGGTTAGAGAGGTAACTTCAGGTTAACTCTGGGTTAGAGAGGTAACTTTAGGTTAGAGAGGTAACTTCAGGTTAACTCTGGGTTAGAGCGATAACTTCAGGGTTAACTCTGAATTAGAGAGGTAACTTCAGGGATTACTCTGGGTTAGAGATAACTTCAGGTTAACTCTGGGTTAGAGAGGTAACTTCAGGGATAACTCTGGGTTAGAGATAACTTCAGGTTAACTCTGAGTTAGAGAGGTAACTTCAGGTTAACTCTGGGATAGAGAGGTAACTTCAGGGTTAACTCTGGGTTAGAGAGGTAACTTCAGGGTTAACGTTGGGTTTCCGGTCCTACAATGCTGGTTCTCTTCTTACCGGGGTAGATCCCCATGGTAACTTATACTGAACGGCAAACCTGCTCCGGAGAATGTTAGGTTCCAGATAAGAGATCAACTCAGTGAAAGCACCGCCTGCTGACCAATCAGAGCTCACCGCCTGGTGACCAATCAGAGCTCAGTGTGCGGAGTTTACAGCTATCAAGTCATCTTACAGGATAAAGGAAATACAGTTTAAACTGCCGTTGCAGGAAAGACGCCGGCTAAAATCACTGACTGTGTGAACGTGAACATTAATAGAATATCACCTCCCATCTTCAGAGCAATCTGACTATTATAACATTAGCGTGTCCATGTTTGGACACGCTAATGTGTACAAACATGTTTGTAACTCCAGGGTCTGTTGGACTGGCTTCGTAGTACATGGCAAGGATCAGAAAGTCAGGATCAGAGTCAGGTTCAGAGTCAGGTTCAGAGTCAGGATCAGAGTCACGATCAGAGTTTGATCTGAAAGATGATCTGTGTTTCTGGTCTGTACCTTCTCTTCAAGCTCTTTGATCTGTCGCTTCTGTGCTTCTATAAACTCCTCCAGATCCTTGATTCTCTGAAACAGACACAACAACACCTGTCAGGTAAACACAACAACAGATGTGAGGTAAACACAACAACACACGGCATCTATTGCACGTCTGTCCGTCCTGGGAGAGGGATCCCTCCTCTGTTGCTCTCTCTGACGTTTCTCCCATGTTCCCTTTAAACTGTGGGGTTTCTCTGGAGGTGTTTCCTTGTAAGATGTGAGGGTCTAAGGACAGAGGGTCTAAGGACAGAGGGTCTGAGGACAGAGGGTCTAAGGACAGAGGGTCTAAGGATAGAGGGTCTGAGGACAGAGGGTCTAAGGACAGAGGATCTAAGGACAGAGGGTCTAAGGACAGAGGGTCTAAGGACAGAGGGTCTGAGGACAGAGGGTCTAAGGACAGAGGATCTAAGGACGGAGGGTCTAAGGACAGAGGGTGTCGTATTGTCATACTGATATTCTGTGAAAACTGTGAAGTCCACTGAGACAAATGTAACATTTGCGATATTGGGCTATAAATAAACATTGATTGAACAACAGCTGTGAGGTAAACACAACAACAGAGGCCTGTTCTACGAAGCTGGTTCAACCTAACCTGGATATGTTTGAGTTAGCCGGTTGGCCTAATCCAAAACATACGCGCTCTCGCTAAGCGGTGCTACGACACGGGTTATCAAGTGGATCGCTCAAGCCAGCCGTGTCCTATCTAGTTAGGTGCGCGTTCACATGAGAGGGGTGGTATCTGGAGCATTCGACCAATCACAAACATGGAGAAGCGTACTGACAGCGCAGCGTCATACTTCCTGAATGAAAAGTCAACTATAATATTAGACATGAAGAAGTTCAACTTTAAACATCCATGACTTAAACACTTGATCCAGGATCAAAGCCACAGAGCTGCAGCTGCAAGGTGAACACAGCTGGTACCAGAACAAGTGTTTGAATGCGTACATTAACAGGTTCATGATATCACTGCCCGTCTAAGACACCATCTGACTTTCCTTACATTTGACTCCAGTGTTTCCTCAACTTCATGTGTTGCTTCAAAGAATGCTTCTGCATCCAGTCTGTGACGCTGTGAGTGTTGCACGGCCAGATCCGGCTCAGCTGACTCAGATCAGGAGACATTATGAAGTGATATGGACTGGACTTAATGTGACTCTGATCCGGTTCCTGATGTTGTGGCAGATATTTCAGTAAGCTTTCTTAACGCTAATGTTCTAATAGATTGCTCTGAAGATGGAGGTGATATTCTATTCATGTTCACGTTCACACAGTCGCTGATTGTTGCCGTCTTTCCTGCAACGGCAGCTTTTCTGTATTTCCTTTCTCCTGTAATATGACTTGATCGCTTTAAGCTCCGCACACTGAGCTCTGATTGGTCAGCAGGCGGTGCTTTCACTGAGTTGAGCTCTTAGCCTGCAACCTAACCTGCTCCGGGGCAGGTTAGCCGCACAGCATCAGTTACCATGGAGATCTAGCCCGCTAAAAAGAGAACCAGCGTCGTAGGACCGGAAACCCAGAGTTTACCTGAAGTTAGCCGCTAAGAGAACATCCGGCTTCGTAGTACAGACCTCTGCTGTCAGGTAAACACAACAACACCTGTCAGTTTGTTTGTTAGCGTTATTTAAGCCATATACCTCAAAGATATCCATGTTGAAAGGGCTTTGTCACACAGGCCTCTGTTGTTAACATGTTTACTTGTTTACCTGTTGTTTACTTGTTTACCTGCTGTGTGAGTGTCAGCAGCTCCATCCTCTCCCGGAGGATCTGGGCGTCCCTCTCTCTCAGCTCACACATTACGGAGCGTTTCCATTGGTCCATGGCTCTTTTAAGGCCTTCCCTCTGCTCGTCCGTCAGAGTCTCTGAGAGATGACCCCCCTCCATCTTTAAACCCCTCCATCTTTAACCCCTCCATCATGAAGGCCTCCTCCCGATGCAGAGCCTCGAACAGCATGGCTTCCAGCTCCAGGATCCTCTGTCACACGCAGAACAACAAACAAAACACAATGCATTTAAATAAGATCCCCTGACCCACCTTCACCCTGCTCTATAACCCTGACCCACCCTCACCCTATTTAGAGAGAATGGACGTCCATTCTCGGGAGACGTCTGACAGTGGTGCGGTTACCCAAAGTGACAGAACTAATTTTTACCTCTATTTAGAGGCAATGGACTTCCATTCTCGGGAGAGGACCTCCAGCATGTGTCCCTGAAATGGGGACTCAGGTTATTTCACACCTCCAGGAGAGAGACCAGTAATGGCCCCCCCTTTCTGGCCATACACAGAGCCCCAAACAACGGACTGTAAGCAGGGTCCCACACTCAAAGGCACCCAGAGATCCAGGGTGATGCACATGGTTTTCTTACCAAGGAATAAGTGTGTGAAAGCTGGGTAAAAGTTATGTGAATACAGGGAGAGAGCAGCAGCAGGCTGTGACCCAGAGAGCTCCTTCCAGCACCTCGTTCTCCCACCCATAGGACAGGCTGCTTCACAGCACTATGTAACCCAGGAAATTAGCAGCTTGAAACCTGTCCATTTCATCCACATTTGACTCATGAAATGTACAGCAGAGTCACTGCTGTAAGCAGGGTCCCACACTCACAGGCAGAGATCCAAGGCAGAGATCCAGGGTGATGCATATGGCTTTTCTTACCCAGGAATAAGTGTGTGAAAGCTGGGGAACAGTGCTGTGAATACAGTGAGACAGCAGCAGCAGGCTATGACACAGAGGTACACAACGATGTGTACACTGGGTCATTCAGAATGTGCCATTTCTGAATAAATAGCACATTCGCTCCCTAACATGCGCACTTCCATAACATCGCACACCGTGAGAACCCGGGCCTCCGGACAAACCCAGATGTTCACACCCTACAGAGCCTCATGCTCCTGGTTATCTTAAAGGGGGGTGGATTTTGCGGTGCTTTACCGTCCGCCGATTGGCATCCATATTCGGCCTTATTCACAGCACCACCCACTCTCCTGTGGAGGATGTTCTCATGGCCCTGGTAACACTTAACGGTGGTGGATTTTGTGGTGCTTTACTGTCCGCACACCAGCATCAATATTCGGCCTTATTCACAGCACCACCTGCCCTGCTGGAGGTTTTTACCCTCCTCTGCCTTACACATCCTCCTACACTTGAGCAATCCTCACTCGGGACTAAACCCCTCCATGCACACCCAGACTGCACCCAGAGAACAGGCTGCTTCACAGCACTTTGCAAGCCAGGAAAAGTGATTGAATCCTGGGTATACATGTTTTAAATAGTCTGATACCTCCATGGCGCATCACCACATTTTACAAGCCAGGGAAGGTGCCTGAATCCTGGGTAAACATTGTTTAATTGTTTTTAAATGTGTGAAAACAGTGTTTTGTCACTTTCAAAACTCTACCGTCATTGACCGGATAAATTGGGTCGATGTTGTATTCAATCCGACCGTTAATATTCCAGTGAGACGAAGTACGTACATTGACCAGAGTGATCCCATGTTAATTTTGCTCTATAACCCTGACCCACCCTCATCAGGAAACCGACCTTATGGGCCTGGTCCATGGACTGCTTCCTGTAGTCCAACTCTTCGTCCAGGTAACCCTTCTGTTTACTGAACAGATCCTGGAACACAGAGAGGTCAGAGGTCTTATATTTTGCACAAATGTTATAAACATGCCATCTGAGACCGAAGACAGTCTTCTAATCTACTTTACCTTCTCCGTCTCAATGTCCAACATCTTTTGCTGCAGAGACGCCTTCGTCACCTCGATGGACTCCAGCCACTGAGAGAGAAAGACAGACAGACATACAGTGAGAGAGCGAGAGAGAGAGAGAGAGAGAGAGTGAGAGACAGACAGACAGACAGACAGAGAGAGAGAGTGAGAGACAGCAGACAGACTGACAGAGAGAGAGAGTGAGAGACAGCAGACAGACTGACAGACGGACGGACGAACGGACGGACAGACAGACAGAGAGAGAGAGAGACAGACAGACAGACAGACAGATAGACAGACAGACAGACAGACAGAGAGACAGACAGAGAGACAGACAGACAGACAGACAGACAGACACACAGACAGACAGACAGACAGACAGAGAGACAGACAGACAGACAGACAGACAGACAGACGGACGGACGGACACAGACAGACAGGTAGATGGACAGACAGACAGACAGACATACAGAGAGACAGACAGACAGACATACAGACAGAGAGAGAGAGACAGACAGACATAGAGACAGACAGACAGAGAGACAGACAGACAGACAGAGAGACAGGCAGAGAGACAGAGACACAGACAGAGAGTCAGGCAGACAGACAGAGAGACAGTCAGAGACACAAACATACAGACAGACACAGACATACAGACAGACAGACAGACAGACAGACAGACAGACAGAGAGACAGACAGACAGAGAGACAGAAAGACAGACAGACAGACATACAGAGAGACAGACAGAGACACAGACATACAGACAGACAGACAGACAGGGAGACAGACAGACAGACATACTGAGATTAGGGCTGGGCGATAAATCGATTTTATCGATTAACTCGAGTGTGTAGTTCACGTCGACTTGATTAAATGAAAATCGGTTTTCTCTTCAACATCCGCCAACGCTTCCCTCTGGGCTCCCGTAGTTCGGAATGGGCTCAGCCCTCCCCCCGCACAGTGTGCGCATTTACCAAATAGAGTGATACACAAACAACATGACAACGAGCAGGGAAGAACTTGTTCTAAAGAAAGGCACGGTATCATCCGTTATTTGGAATTGGTTTGCGTTCGCGAGGTCAGATTTAGACCAGACAACACCCCGCTGCAAAGTATGTTTGAAGTCTGTTGCTAGCAAAGGCAGCAGTACGACAAATTTACTGAAGCACCTCAAACAAAAGCATCCTGCTGAATGGGAGAAATGTTGCGCGCAGCGGAATGAAAAAGACCGCGGCACTACAAGCACCTCACGCACAGCTGCCAAAATACTACCGTAACACAGACATTTTCAAACTGCATCCCATATGACAAGAATTCGGCCCGCTGGAAAGCCATTACAGATGCGGTCGGTATGTATATAGCAAAGGATATGGTGCCAATATATACGGTGGAAAAGCCGGGGTTTATTAACATGATTAAAGTTTTGGACCCCAGGTATGTGTTACCAAGCCGAAAGTTCTTCTCCGAAGTTGCCTTGCCTCAGCTATATAATAGCACAAGACAACGGGTCGCAAAGGAGTTGGAAGAGGTGTCCTTTTATTCTGCCACCACACATTTATGGTCGAGTCGGACGATGCAGCCGTATATATGAGTCTTACTGTGCACTTTATTAGCAACGACTGGACTCTGCGGAGGGTCTGCCTCCAAACGGCATACTTTCCAGAGGACCACACAGGTGAAATTATAGCCCAAGGGCTAAAAGATGCCCTAAACTCATGGCACCTTGCCGAAGACCGACTCATTTGCATGACTACTGACAGCGGCAGCAACATGATTAAAGCTCTGAAGGACAATGCGTGGCCCAACCTCCAGTGCTTTGGACACAGATTGCACAATGCTATCGGTAAGTAAGTCTAATGGCTATGCATCAAGTTGTGGAAATTGCGTGAAGAATGAGGCAAAACTATTTCTCACGTTGACCACGCAAGTGCGTGAGTCGTTTATTTCTGTGAATGACATGAAAGACATACCGCTCGTCTTAAAGAGGCCGTGGTCACTTAACAGCTAAACGTACAACATCACGACTGTGCATGTAAAACAGGAAACACAGCACACTGAAAGATGATGCTGAATTATGAATCTCACATTCACTACAAAGTGACATTTTTCCCATTCGCAAGACAGTCTAATTAATGCATCATGTAATTAATGCATTATATCAAGCCAATTTGTTTGACAAAATGTGTATGAATAAATAAATAAATACATATCTAATCATAATGGTTTACATGCTGTGTGTGTGTGTGTGTGTGTGTCGTTTGTGCATTAATATTTTGCAGAAATTTAAGCAAGAGAAGTTTGTGAATGTAGTGGTATGTTCCACTAAAATGTGTTTTGATTATGTATTCTTCATTTACTACAGAGAATGGTGTGAAGGACCCACGGATCGATCGTGCTATTGGGGTATGTAAAAAGGCTGTGTCTGCCTTTTCTTACAGCTGGAAAAAAAGAAGAGACATGAGTGAAGTACAGGCAGAGCTTGGTCTACCCACTCATCAGCTGATAACAGAGTCCCCAACCAGATGGGGTTCACGCCAAAGAATGATTGAGAGATTTCTCGAACAGGAGAAGGCTGTAGTCTGTGTCCTGGGTTCGGACAAGAAAAGTCGCCATCTTGTGCCTACTTGGCAAGATATGGATGTGTTGGAGTCGATAAATAAAACTGTAAAACCACTCCAAGAATTCACTGATGCACTCTCCGGGGAGTCTTATGTTAGTGTTTCTATCTGTTCAAAACCAGTCTCCTACAGCCAGAGGAGGAAGACGCAGAGCTCACGAAAACAATAAAAGGAAAAGTAATGCGGTACCTTGACGACAAATACAGCGACCCTGTAAAAGATGAACTCTTGGACCTCACTGGTTGACCCAAGGTTCCGCACAACCTACATTGACCCAGACAAGGTGGAACCAGTCAAAAAAAGAGCTGTTGCTGAGATGATGTCTCTACCTGCTCCTGCCAACAACAGTACACCACAGCAGCCTGGCACGGCTGTGCAGGTGCGCCAAGAAGATGCACAGCCTCCACCCAGGAAAAAGATGACCCAGGAGAAAATCGATTTAAATCGTAAATCGGATTTTTGGTGAAAAAATCGGGGATTTCTTTTTTTTGCAATATCGCCCAGCCCTAACTGAGATGGTGTATCAATAGTTTTGTTGGAATTCAGCACAGGGTCAGAGGTCAGCTGAGTACCTTCTCTGCTAGAGTGAGCACCGTCCGGGCCTGGATCACCACCACCTGCTCCTCGTTGGACAGAGTCTGCAGGACAACAACAACAACAACAACAACAACATGACAACAACATCATGAAGGTTTCCCATTTCTCTCTTTTCCCCTCCTCGACTCCTCGGTCCCCCGGTAGTGACCCGGAAAAGGATTTCAACGTGCCATTTTGAAGGACATCTCATTTCTCTAAATGCACATCGAGGACCGAGGATCGAGGAGCCTCTCTGGAGGAGCTCTAACGGCCCATCCCCCCATGGCCTGCGTTGAAAGCTTCACCATTCACTTTAAATGGGGTGACGGCACTTTTTAGCCGAACCGCATTGTGGGAAGCGAAGCGAAGCTTTGCTGGCGTGGCTCGCTGCAGAAGTTGAGCAATGTTCAACTTTTGAAGCCTCGGCAGAAGCGTCAGCCAATCGAATCATATGCCAGTACAAGCTCTAGCCAATCAAACCGCTGCTTGTGTGTCAGGGGCGGGAGATTCATGTGATTGGTTGTTGGTCGAGTTTCAGACACGCCCGCCGGCAAGCTTCAACGCACGCCGCTGTGTGGACGGGCTGTAACTGAGGAGAGAGGAGAGAAGAGAAAGGGGAGAGGAGGGAGGAGGCTCTCTGGAGGAGCTATAACGGAGGAGTAAGGATGTGTATCGTCTGAAATGTATCGATTCCGGTTCTTATCGATTCCCCGTTTCGATTCCAAAATTGTAAAAGAAAGAGGTCAAACGTTTAGATAACAAAAATATCTTTATGCTTTTAAGCTTTAACTGATATTTTTACAAATACAAAATATACATGCAATACAAATGTATTACACAATAGCTGTGCTTTATTTTAACTGAGCTATGCCTGTGGCAAGCTATTAACAGGCATTACACTGTGCCTTGTCTTTCTCTTTCTTAATGTAGTGGAGCCTCACTTCAGAGTGTTTACCGCGACCCATCTTTGGTGTTATGAAGTGACTGAGCTTGTGAACTGTCTACGGGAGGGCGGGGGGAGCCTCGCTGCGGGGCAACTGTGGACCTCTGTCGCCGCAACTTACATGATGCCGTTAAAAAAATTAAGGGCGGTGCCGGCCGTCAGCGTACCGAGCCGGCCGTGAACGGCCCGCTGATGGCCGGTGTTATGCCGTAGGTTGAAGCCTTGCCGTAGATTGATGCCCTGTTCGCGGGGACGCGCAAAGGTGACGTCAACCCGCTTATTGAGCATTCTTCTAGTTTTCTAAGCGGAAAAAGATAGAAAGATACTATTTACTTTCTCTCTTTTGAATGATATATTTCCCATCAGATTAAACAGCAAACGGCTGAATAAATAATGTGCATACAATTGCAAGGAGGCTTGTTTTAAGGACACTTTTCAGATAGTCACAATCTTCGTATTGGAACAAACTTCCGTTTTTGAGTGTAGTCCCACTCTGTTATGTTCCTTCTTCCTACAGAACAGACAATGACAGGAATATACTGACAAATGACATATTATCCTATTTCTTAAAACCTTCTCTGTTGTTTAAGTTTCTGATAACCACGAATAGTAAGCAATGTTTTAACAGTAATGATATCACATATGTCAGACACTGTTATTTTCAATCAAGCCTAAAAGATAATTTTTTTCAAACTGGCTTCACTCGCTTTAATTGCTCCTTTGAATTTAATTTTCATCTGTGGTTTCCTACTCAACACATGTTTGTATTGTAATGCCACTCTTTTTTCAATTTCATTTGTTATTGTATTTTAAGGTGACATTGAATGTTTTGAAAGGTGCCCTAAAATAAAGTGTATTATTGATCTTATATCTGTGCCTCCATCACACTATTAATGTTCCTTATTTTAGACTAGGTTAATCCTGGTGTCAATAGGGAAGATCTGCACTGTTCTCTACGTAACATGTTCAGCAGAGCAGGTATTTCTCCTGCCAGATATGACACCCCCCCTACAACTTTGTCCAAGACAGTCACAACGTCGCCAAAATCAAATATTGCCTGTTCCCCTCTAGTTTATTCTCACCAAAGCATGTTACTCTGGGCCCAGCAAGTGAAAAACTAAAGAGGGGCTTCCATATCCGGCAGAGAAGGTGTTGTAGCTGCCGGACAGCGAAGGTTTTAAAAAATAGGACTATACTGACTATACTAAATAATGACATCTTATCCTTTCATTGTCTGTCCTTAAAACGAGCAACCTCGCAATTGTATGCACATTATTTATTCAGCCGTTTGCTGTTTCATCTGATGGGAAATATATCATTCAAAAGAGAGAAAAACGCTTTGAAAACTAGGCGAACGCTCAATACAGGCGATGACGTCACCTGTGCGCGTCCCCGCGAACAGGGCTTCAATCTACGGCAAGCCTTCAACCTACGGCACAACACAGGCCGTTCTGTGATTCTCCAGAACACACAGATGGCCAGTCTGCCCTTACCCTGTATTCCACCGGGTCACCACGGCGCAGACGGACCCGGTGGAATACAGACAATACAACGTAAAGCCGTCTCCATCTCCTGGTTCTTCCTTTCAGTCTGACCGTTGGATTGAGGATTGAAACCGGATGGCAGACTGACCGTGGCCCCAATGAGCGTGCAAAATTCCCTCCAGAACACCGAGGTAAATTGAGGACCACGATCGGAAACCACCTCGGTAGGTAGCCCATGGAGCCGGAACATGTGGAACAGGACCAGCTCCGCCGTCTCTTTAGCTGAGGGGAGCTTGGGTATCGGCACAAAATGAGCCATCTTACTGAACCGGTCTACCACCGTCAAGATAACAGTTTGCCTGTTGGACGGTGGCAGACCAGTAACAAAGTCCAGAGAAATGTGGGACCAGGGGCGATGAGGGATAGGCAGAGGTTGTAGGAGACCAGCAGGAGCTTGGTGAGAAGACTTGTGTTGATTGCACACAGGGCAGGCATTAACTAATTCCCTGGTGTCCTCCTTAAGTGTTGCCCACCAGAACCTTGCTGGACTACCTCCCGGGTACGTTGGATACCAGGATGGCAGGTGAATCTGGAGTGTGGGCCCACGCCCACTGGATAACATCAGACCTCAACAATCTGCGGAACAAACAGCGGCGGTTCGGAGGACAAGCACTGGGTCCCGGCTGGCCCCCCAGGGCTGCCTTGACCCTCTCCTCTACTTCCCAGGTGAGGGCGGCGACGAGCTGAGGAGTCGGAAGGATGGTGTCCGAGCCTCTGGGAATGTTCCCTCCCGCCCCAAACTGACGAGACAGAGCATCAGCCTTAATGTTCCGAGAACCAGGGCGGTAGTAGGAGAGGGAGAAATGGAACCAGTGAAAAAGAGGGCCCATCTAGCCTGTCGGGAATTCAGTCTGCGGGCCGACCGAATGTAGTCCAAAAAAGAGACGTGTGAAACTCACACTTCTCCGTTTTAACAAACAGCGAGTTCTCCAGCAATCTCTTGAGAACCGACTGGACTTGGTGCATGTGTTCTTTCAGAGTCTTGGAAAAGATCAGGATGTCATCCAAGTAAATGAATACATGCCAACATGTCACGGAGCACGTCATTTACCAACGCCTGGAATACTGCAGGGGTGTTGGTGAATCCAAAAGGCATCACCAGATACTCGTAGTGCCCCGAGGCGGTGTTGAAGGCGGTCTTCCACTCATCCCCCTCGCAAATACGTACCAAGTGGTACGCGTTACGCAAGTCCAGCTTGGTGAATATGGTTGCTCCCTGCAGCAACTCGAATGCAGAGGAGATAAGAGGCAGTGGGTATCGATTCTTTATAGTAATGTCATTAAGACCCCGAAAGTCGATACAGGGCCTTAGGGTCTTGTCTTTCTTCTCCACAAAGAAGAACCCCGCTCCAGCGGGTGATGAGGAAGGGCGAATAATCACAGCCGCCAGAAAGTTATTGATATACGTCTCCATGGAAACTCTTTCCGGAGCAGACAGGGAGTACAATCGACCCCTGGTAGGGCTGGTAACGGGATGCAGGTCTATGGCACAGTCGTAAGGCCGGTGTGGTGGTAGGGAAGTAGCCCTCGTCTTGCTGAATACTTCCTTGAAGTCCAGATATTACGGTGGAACCGCTGTAACTTCCGGAACTTGGCTGGGGTTCACCGAACGCTGAGGCGCGGCAGCCTGTTTCAGACAGATCTGATGACAAGAGGGGCTCCACCCCAAAATGGCTCCCGTCTCCCAGTCAATGTTAGGATTGTGGCAGTGGAGCCATGGGTAACCCAGGATAAGCGGGATATGTGGAGACCAGAGAACATGAAACTGAATAGTTTCGTGATGGTTCCCGGACAGGAGCATGTGACCGGTACAGTCTGATGAGTCACTGTCCCCAGCAGGTGGACCGTCTAAGGCGCTAGCCGGAACAGGGCCAGATAAGGGAACCCGGTCTATTCCCAACTGCAGCATAAGCTCTTCGTCCATTCTACTCGCGTCCGAACCAGAGTCAATAAAAACTGCAAGAGCCTGAGAGCTATCCGGTTAATAGCAACCTGGCGTGGCTCAATGGTCTCTGAGCGGGAAACAAATCCAGGGGTTTGGCTCACCAGTATGTTCCCCATTACTGCTGAGCCTTGCCTTTACTGGGCAGTGAGGAACAAAATGGCCAGCCCGGCCGCAGTAGAGACATAAGTTACTTCGTCTGCGATGTTCACGCAGGCAAAGCAGGCGATAGGGGATCAGGCAGAGCAGGCAGGGTGGGAACCGGGTAGGCCAATCTAGTAACAAACGCGTGAAAGACTAGCATAAGGCAAAGTACGATCTGGCAACGGGTGTGTGTCTGGTGAGGGTTTTAAATTACTGGCAGTAAAGCTAATGGGTGCGGAAGAGAAAGAGAGTGAGAAAAAAACGTGGGTTGTGGTTAACAGGTGAGACAGGTGAATGGAAAACTACTGGTGAATGATGGAGCAGGACTGTGACAGCTTCAGGTGATGGAGCTTCAGGTAATGGAGCTTTAGGTGATGGAGCTTCAGGTGATGCAGCTTCAGGTGATGGAGCTTCAGGTGATGGAGCTTCAGGTGATGGAGCTTCAGTGGAGCTTCCGGTGATGGAGCTTCAGGTGATGGAGCTTCAGGTGATGGAGCTTCAGGTGATGGAGCTTCAGGTGATGCAGCTTCAGGTGTGAGGAGCTTCAGGTGATGGAGCTTCAGGTGATGCAGCTTCAGGTGATGGAGCTTCCGGTGATGTAGCTTCAGGTGGAAACTCGACTCTGATCTGCTCCTCTTAAGGAGCTTAGGTCCAGACTACATGAATATGAAACATGTACAGAATAAATTCAACATACACTTACGGCGTTATCTCCCAGGATGTCCAGCTTCTTCATCAACTCACTGATCAACATGTCCTGAGGAACAGGAGAAACGTGAGTCAGCAGAAATACCAATGACTCAGCGATGTGCCATGGCGATGTACCTGAGTCAGAAGTGAAGTACCGTCACACCTGAGGATCACCGCGAGTTATTAACAGGTTGCTGTCACTCACCGGGACGCCCTCTGCCTCGCAGTAGATCTGAAGAGGACTGAGGCCTTCTGGGAAATGGAGTTGATGGAAGTTAATGGCAGGTGAGCGTCGCTCCCTCTCCTGAAGAATAATAACAACAAGGTTAACTACCTAGTTAACCAGCGTGTTGTTTACCTCAGTCTAACGGCTTAGTGTGTTGTCGTTTACGTCAGTCTGACTGTTTAACATGTTGTTGTTGTTTTAGATCAGTTCTTACCTCCAGCTCGAGGATCCTGAACTCCAGCAGTTCGTTTCTGGTCTCTGATGTCCTGGATCTCGTTCTCCAGCTGCATCTCTTCAGCTTCCCATCTGCCTCACCTGAGAACCCCCCCCCCCCACATGGAGTCAGTTACCTAACACTGCTATAAACTACATCCAGAAGGTTTTGAGACTGCATTAGCTTCAGTGTATAGTGTGCGTGAGCTTCAGTGTATAGTGTGCGTTAGCTTCAGTGTGCGTTAGCTTCAATGTATAGTGTGCGTTAGCTTCAGTGTATAGTGTGCGTTAGCTTTCAGTGTATAGCGTGCGTTAGCTTCAGTGTATAGCGTGCGTTAGCTTCAGTGTATAGCGTACGTTAGCTTCAGTTTATAGTGTCCGTTAGCTTCAGTGTATAGCGTGCGTTAGCTTCAGTGTATAGTGTCTGTTAGCTTCAGTGTATAGCGTGCGTTATCTTCAGTTTATAGTGTCCGTTAGCTTCAGTGTATAGCATGCGTTAGCTTCAGTTTATAGTGTGCGTTAGCTTCCGTGTATAGTGTGTGTTAGCTTCAGTTTATAGTGTGTGTTATCTTCAATGACTGTCGTCATAGATAATGGTGATAATACTGAATAATCATGTGATCATGTAAAGTTTTGCCTCACCTTCTCCACCAGCTGCTGGTTCCTCTGATACAACGCCTGCTTCTCCTCCACCCACTGCACATCCTGAGGGACAGAATATTGAATGCACAATATTCACATCTCGAACTTCTCAGATTACTGCTCTACGTTCTAAGTTTTCGTCAGGTCAGTCAGGCAGAGCCAAGAGTCTGCATGTTTTTCTCCAAACTGAAAAAATTAGCTTTAAGTTTCCGAGTGTGTGTGTGTGTGTGTGTGTGTGGTGTGTGTGTGTGTGTGTGTGTGTGTGGTGTGGTGTGGTGTGGTGTGTGTGTTACCAGTCCTTGTTGCTTCAGTGCTGACTCCAGATCGGCGACTCTGGTTTGATATCGACTGATTTCACTCAGCAGCTGTTCTCTGTTCTGAAACACAGAGTAGAACCATTCACCTGCTAGAACCCTGTCTGTTACAACACTGTCTGTTAGAACCCCGTTTTTTCACAGATGTCAGAACCCTGTCTGTGTCAGATCATAGATGTTAGAGCGCCTGTGTCGGCGCGCCGCTGTGGGAAGATTTTAAATAAGACTATTGGCCAAAACCAAGTTGTATTTATCTTTATAAGACCTAGAAAGGGTTATTAATGGCTTCGTAACCTCGTGACTGGACTATTGCAACGCTCTGTATATGGGTATGGACCAGGCCTCAATTAGACGCCTGCAGCTAGTTCAGAACGCAGCTGCACGTTTGCTGACTGGCCACACAAACCGTGACCACATCACCCCAATTCTGGCCTCACTACACTGGCTTCCAATTAGGTTTCGAATTGATTTTAAAATCCTTTTATTGTTTTTAAAGCCCTAAATGGGCTCCGGCCTATATAGCTGAACTCCTCCATCGCTACACCCCAGGCAGAGCCTTAAGGTCGGCTGATCAGCTGCTGCTGGTAGTGCCCAAGACCAGGCTCAAAACCCGAGGGCACCGAGCCTTCGCAGCAGCTGGCCCTAGGCTCTGGAACACTCTGCCCCTCCATGTGAGGTCGGCCCAGACCCTAAGGGTTTTTAAATCCTCACTAAAAACACACTTCTTTTCCCTGGCCTTCTAGTCAGAGTGGAGCATGACACCTGACTATTCCCTATGTTTTTGTTTTTTATATTTATTTTATTGTGATTCTAGTAATGTGTTTTTATTACATGTACAGCACTTTGGCTCGACCAAAAATTGCTTTTAAATGTGCTATAAATAAAACTTGATTTGATTTAGAATCCGGTTCTTTGACTACAGGTGTTAGAACCCACCCGGATCTCCTTCTCAGGATCGTAGGTTCCCCCGCTGGTTTCTGCCAGCAGAGCGTAAGCTCTCTGCAGAGCTTGGTACTCCTGAGTCAGCTGACGGAAACGGAACTCCGCCTCCTCGTGCACACACACCTGAAACAGGAACATGGGAGTGAGAAGGTGGCTAATCCTGTTAACAACAATGTGTGTATGTGTGTGTGCGTGTGTGTGTGTGTGTGTGTACCTCCTCTGGCTCTGTATCTGGAGTTCTGTCGGTGTGAAACGACAAAGACGATCCATCAGAGTCCACAGAAGCTTCTTCATCGTAGCCGTAGAACGTCTCTATGACCTGAGAGGGAGACAATGTTACTGGGACTGGAACCTCAAGTCCCTACAGACGCGCCTAGTAACAGCAAAAGTATTAATGTTAGTTGGAATAGTAGTAACCCTCACCCTACAGGCTCTGAAGGTCCGTTTCCTCCTGACTGAATCCTGGCGTCTGTACCTCAGCAACATGTCTCTCTCCTACAGGACACACACACACACACACACACACACACAACACACACAACACACACACACACACACACACACACACACACACACACACACACACACACAACACACACACACCACACACACACACACACCACACACACACACACACACACACACACACACACACACCACACACACACACACACACACACACACACACACACACACACACACACACACACACACACACACACACACCTAGTATTTACAGTCTTTGTTTGGTTTGATTGAATATATTTTACATAGTAATTCGAGTAATGTTTTTTTCTGTAGTTTTCTTTGTGAGGAAGTGAAATACTAACGATAACATTCTTCACATAACCCGCTGTCTCCAGAGCCTGGAACGCACACACAGAGGTTAGAACTGTTGTTAGTATAACAGTATATAGCAGTAATGCTGTGAGTACTGTACAACAGAATGTATGTAGTATATAGTTATATGTGTGTAACAGTACTTCACCTTTGACAGGTCGTCAATGACGTGTTGTTGCTCCAGAACTTGTAACCGTAGAAACTCCATCTCTCTCTCGTCCTGGCTGTAACCATGGTAACTGGAGCGGCTGCGGTCCAGGTCATTCAAAGAATTCGGTCTCCGCTGAAATATGTAAATATATCATAAACATGTCGATAAATCATAACAACCTACAACCCTTCTGTGCAGGTGTGAGGTAAAGGGTGAGGGGTTACCATTTCTACCATCTCCATGTTTTCCTGCGTGACGAAGCGCAGCTTGTTGTCGAGGCGACGCAGCGATAGCGCCATCTCCTCGTTCTTCCTGCTCAGACATCGGTTCTTATCCAGCAGAGGCAGGAACTGACTCTCCGTCTCCCGCAGCCGCTTCAGCTGCACACAGTAGACACAAAATACTGCACACCGTAGCCTACTCACAACATACTGTAAACACTGCTCACAGTACACAGTGAATACTGCACACATTACACACACAATACTGTAAACACTGCTCACAGTACACAGTGAATACTGCACACATTACACACACAATACTGTCAACACTGCACACAGTACACATAGTGAATACTGCACACTGTAAACACTGCACACAGTACATAGTGAATACTGCACACAGTACACAAAATACTGTCAACACTGCACACAGTACACATAGTGAATACTGCACACAGTACACACAAAATACTGTCAACACTGCACACAGTACCAGTTCGTTGCGTTCCTCCGACAGCAGAGAGTTCCGATCCTCCAGCTTCCTCACCACGGCGCTGAGCTCAGCAATTTTTAACTGAAACCTTCTAGTGTCCCGTTCCTCCTGAGACTACAAACACACACACACCACACACACACACCACACACACACACACCACACACACACACACACACACACACACACACACACACACAGAGTTACAAGAGTAGAAGATTCAACTACTACTCCCATGGTGCATCTCAGTAACACAGCCAGTCACAGAGCTTTAGGGAGTGCAGGTGATGTCGTCGTAAACTTTGACTGCAGACGAATACTTCAGTCAAATAACTAACACCTGGCTAATTAAAATGAGCCCAGGCCGTAAACTGGTTTCATCACCTGGTGACCCAGTGAGTAGGAAGGTTAAACAGGAAGTAGAGTTAGGATGCTGTGGTTAAACAGGCAGTGGGTGGGGTTAATGCAGTAGGAGGCGGGGCTTACGAGGTGAGGACAGGTGTTAGGGTCGGGGTTAGTGTTGGGGCTGGCCCCCCCCCTCTGAGCATCTCTCAGCGCTGCGATCTGCTGCTCAGCTGCCTGCGTCTGCAGCTGCAGGCGGTGGGCGTGACCCGCCTGCAGACCCAGAGCTTTGTCCAGAACACTGACTGCTCGGTCCTTCAGCTTTATTTCATCCATCTGCACACATACAGGCACACAGACAGGCACACATACTTTCTTTTATTTTTTTATTTAACCTTCATTCAACCAGATAAAAGCATTGAGATAACATCTCATTTACAAAGCTGACCTGGCCAAGAAGGCAGCAACGTGACACAGAACACAGACATATAAAATATAGAGAACTAAGTAAACAACAAGACAAAAATCTGTCACTACATTGAGCACATTAGGGACAGTAAGAAAGGTACACTACTTATTGCTGCAAGAGCAGCTGGTTGTAAGGACTTCAGACAACTTCAATTTAAAACAGTACCGTACAGGCAGGGAGGTTAGAGACAAACAAGTTGGACAAAGGTAGGTAGACAAGCAGATAGAGAGATGAACAGGTAGACAGACAGGTGAGTGTTTTATTTGACGCATGATGGCCGGCCTCTCTGATTGGACGAGGAGCAAGTGACTGTTTTTTTAAAGTAAATGCTTTTGGGGTTTCTATTGGCTGAAAAGGTGTTACCCCACGCAATAAGCAGTATAAACAGGAAGTCTGGGACGGTGGTGCAGCAGGAGAGACGAACGGTGGACTCAAACCGCCCTATACAGCGCCAACCACACGTTAATTTAAACAAAGAGTGGTGGGAACCATAACCTCATCGTGGTGGAGAGGTTCCTCTAGGAACCATAACCTCATCGTGGTGGAGAGGTTCCTCTAGGAACCATAACCTCATCGTGGTGGAGAGGTTCCTCTAGGAACCATAACCTCATCGTAGTGGAGAGGTTCCTCTAGGAACCATAACCTCATCGTGGTGGAGAGGTTCCTCTAGGAACCATAACCTCATACATCCGGTATGTATTTTCCACCCTCCGGACTGGCCATCTGGAGAATCTAGAGAATCACAGAACGGCCGGTCGTCAAGGGCCGACTCGATTCGCTGGCCGTCACCGCCCTTCATTTTTTATGTTTTTAAAAGGCACCATTGAAGTTGCACCGAGAGGTCCACCGTTTCCCCGCAGCGAGGCTCCGCCCCAGTTGACAGTTCGCTAGCACCCCCCCCCCCCCCCCCTTCTCTATTTGGACTGGTAGATCTCGGCAGACTGGCAACTTTAAAAGTAGCTCTTGGTTAAAAAAATGTTGGGCACCCCTGCTCTACAAGGAACCATCACCTCATCGTGGAGAGGTTCCTCTACAGCAGGGTTGCCAACTCTCACGCATCTGGTGTGTGACACACGCTTTCACTCTCAATCTCACGCTCTCACGCTGCCCAAACTATTCTCACGCCAAAGACAAGATGAACCGGCGATCGTTTTTGGTTGGTTATTTACAATGTTGAGTTGACAGCTGCTCAAGCTGTTGACCCGCTCCCTCCCCGCCCCCACCACACTTAACGTTAACAGACAGCAGAGCAGTGGGAGCCGGTTGGTCAATCCCCGACCCGTATCGCGCATGCGCAGATCTAAGATCCAGTAGAAATGATAACAAGTACAAGTCTGCTGCTTATTGTTCTACTAGGCCAAAAATAGAGTCAAAGAGTATATGAGAGTGAGAGTGCGTTAATTAATATATTTGGCAGTTTAGAGTAACTCTGTAGATTTGTTTGTGTGTGTGTGTTTCATGTATAGGCCTCTCACGATAATTAATTTTGTTGGACACATTTTCCCGGAAATTATTGCGATAAACGATAATATTGTCAGCACCGTTGTATCATTTTAGACCCCTGACATAATGATAATATATAATCAGCGACGTGCAGTCAGGGGAGGCAGAGCCTCACCTGTCATACTCCAATGTAACGGACAAACAGCTAAAGAAAAACTAAATAGTAATAATAATAAAATGTCTCCACTGATCTGTGTTGTAAGTGTGATTTCTGTTTGATTCCAATCGCTTTTTATAGTCAAAATCAGCTCCGCTACAACTACGGGTAGCGATGAGGAGAGAGGCAGGGACGAGCTCTGCCTCTCGTGAGCCCACAGTAACTGGCTGGAGCGCGGGCACTAACGTAGCACGGGCACTTATTCTGTGAGCACGCTCAAGCCAGTTCCTGTGGGGTGAGGTGAGGCACAGATGAGCTCTGCCTCTCCTCAGAATGCGTCACCCCACAGGACCCGGCTGGAGCGCGGTCCCTCAGCGCATGCCTGCACCGTCTCACTGGATGTCACCAATGTAATGTTTGTAGATCCCTTTATTACATTTATCCTCTCCATCCATCGTCTCTAAAGAACTTATTTCACGTATATATGATATTTAGGCTCGCTGGTCTCATCACACAACGGCAATGAGAAAGCACCAGGGGAGGCAGCCATAACATCTTCGGCACTGAAGGGGGCGAAAGTGAGCCCACAGGTTCTTGTTGCTACTGTTATTCTACAGAGACGGTAGACGCAAACAACAAGTTAGACTTTTGAAACTAGAGGAAGATCAGGAGGACTTTTACAAAACAGTGATAGAGATTGTTGTCCAGAAGGATAGCATGGACTTCAAGTCAAGTCCAGGTAAGACCACAATTGTAGTGAAAATGGGATCTTACTTTTGGGGTATCCTTTTAAAATGAATCATAGCATCAGACTAAAAAAGCTTTTGAAAATAACAGAATATTTCGATTAAGGTCAAAATGTAATATTTGTAAATAAATAAAAGAGTCATTGCCTCACAAGCCATGCACCTCACCGCACGTCACTGTATATAATAATAACTCAAGTCCATCCTTTCAAACTGCTAGTCACATCCTCATGTAAATGGTAATTTATCGAGTTAATTTTTATTTATCGTACGATAAGTCAATTAATTGCTTATCGCGACAGGCACACAATAAAACAGTGGAAACAAACATGTGTTTGACTTTCCTTAGTGAATGAAACTGTGTGCCCTTTATAGTCTGTGTCCAATATTGTGTGTTTGTATATATTGTATATATATCCTATATATATGCTAAGGTCCCGCTACTGACACGATGGCAGTCATTTAGTGCGCATATGTTTAATTAAACCCATGATATCAAAATCTCACTCCAGCCAGGTACCCAAAGTTGGCAACCCTGGTCTACAGCAGCGGTTCCCAACCTTTTTCAACTAAGGGTCCACTTAAGAATAAAAAAAAATGTAAGGTGCAGTGTCGGTGAAGGATGCGAGCCCCCCCTGCTCTTCTACTGATGTACATCCCAACTGTGTTGACCCGGTTGCTGCGTCAGGGACCGAGAGTCCCTGTGAGCCCTGGAGGAACTGCGGTAAATTGGCAGGTATGGAGTCAAGTTGTGAAACAGGGCCGAGGTCGGAGGAATAGGATAGTCTGCCTTATCTAAACAGCTTGTTGGGAAACCTGAACGGAGGATGCCTAAGCCTATTGTTGGCACTGCTGCACAAGGGAATATAAAAGTGATCCGTACGAAGTTGGTGAGTGTTTTTGCTACCAAATTCTCACCAGACCTTGATGCTGAGACACTGTCCGAATATCTACTGAACAACTCGGCCATGATGTTAACTGTCACCGTATTGACACAGCGAGCAACAGATAGCTCGTTTAAAGTGTGTGCTGAGTGCAATGAAGTTGCGGAGATGTTTAACCCAGAACTCTGGCCTGAAGGCTCAGTTGTGAGGCGATACTATGAACCACGTAAAGCGGAGGTGATAGGGGCTAGCAGAGCTAGACCTTTTGCTGGTGCGAGGGTACTGAATGGGGCTACGGCTGAGCTGCTTAGCTAAAGGTTATGCGGGTTGGATCATTGAACTGTCGCGGGCTGCGCCTGGGCAACAGCGCTGCTGATAGGATCCGACGTATTGTGGTGGACAACTTGCTACAAAAATGTGACATTTTATGCTTGCAAGAAACTTTCTTACCAAAGCAGGACTTGGGAAAGTTGAACTCTCTTAATGACAATTTTCACGGGGCTGGTGAGTCCACTACGGACCTATCTGTGGGAATAGTGAGAGGAACGATAGCAGGGGGCGTGGCTATCCTGTGGCACAAAAAGCTGGACGCTGTCATTAATGTCATCAAGCTTGAAGTTGACCAAAGATCAAAATGAATAACAAGGAGTTTAGCATTCTCAATGTATATACACCGTATGAGTCACAGCATAATGAAGATGAATACCTGAACAGACTTGCTTTTATACATTCTTTTATTGCTGATAACCATTCCACCAGTGTTTATGTAGTGGGTGATATGAATGCTGACATATCAGACAAAAAGGTCCTTGTTTGCTAAGCATATGCTACCGTTTTGTGATGATAACAATCTTATAGTATCAAGCCAAATACTTCTGCCTACAGATAGCTAGTCATATATAAGCGAGGCCTGGCATACAACTTCATGGCTGGACCATTGCATAAGCACTGCTAATGCCCATGACACTGTAAGATCAATTGAGATTGTGTACGAGGCATCAATGTCTGATCACATTCCTTTTGTATTGTCACTAGAGTATGATAGTCTCCCTGAGATGTCTCAGGAGGTTAAAAATGCCTGTACCACTAAAGTGGACTGGTCCAAGCTCACAAATGAGGATAGGCTATTGTACTATGGGAGAACTGATGTCCTGTTGATTGATGTTTATCTACCCAAAGTGGCAACTCTGTGTGTTGATGTGGGATGTAATGAAAGCTCTCACCGTGAAGACCTCTGTAACATGTATGATTGTATTGTGGGAGCTGTGAAGCCAGTAGACCGTGCTATACCTACTCTAGGAAGAGACACAACGTCAAGCCAGGGTGGAATAAACATGTGGCTGATCAATACGCTGAAGTCAAGAATGCTTTTGGGGCCTGGGTCCGGGCAGGAAGGCCCAGAGAGGGGCCTGTCCTGGATCTCAAAAAGCGTACAAATGCTAGATATAAATATGCAGTTCGTTATGTCAACAAACATACAAAAATATTGAGAGCGGATTCTATGGCTGAAAAGCTCCTTCATAATGATGTGACTTCTTCTACAGTTCTTCTTGCCATTTTTTTACCGGCCTCATGACTCATGGTATGTTGCCAGACTCCATGTTGACTGTTACTTTGGTGCCTGTCATTAAGGACAAAGCGGGCAAGGTAGGGAGCTTGGATATTTATAGACCAATTGCTCTAGCCCAGGGGTGGCCAACCCGCGGCTCTCGAGCCGCATGCGGCTCTTTGCCTAGTTTCATGCGGCTCTTCAGTTCATATCGAATTGTGTGAGTTTGGGGGAGAGACACTGACTCCTGACAAGTGTTGCACGGTGTACCGATACTTGAAAGGTACCGCGATACCCTGCCATTAAAAACGTTACGATTCCTCCGTTTCCTTAGTATCGGTACTTTAAGAATGACGGGGGAAAGTACTCCGGTGAGAAAGCGCCGTTTTACTAAGAGCCGTGTGTGTTCAGCGCTCTGCTTCCACTCCCTGCACTGCAGCCGTGCCTGCAGTCCCTCCCCTCTCAAGCACGCTCAAGTGCCTCCCCTCTCTCTTGCACGCGCTAGCTGCCAGAGGATGTGAGAAAACGAGAAGCATGGCTGCAAGTGGGAGTGCAACTGCCGCTGCGCCTCGGCTTGTTGACAAAAAAGACTCCAGAAGCTACATTTGGTATTTTAGCTATATCTCTGACAGTGAGGGCAAGCCTACGGACACCACGAGGGCCTGTCTGTCAGACATGTATTAATTTTATTTAATACAAATTCTTGTCATTTATTTTATATATTGTTCTCATTGTTTAAAAGTTTGTGTTATGGTTCTGGTTCTGGTGTGAAATAAAGCACAATAATTACATTTAAGACTGTTTCCCTTTTTTTAAGAAAAGTATTGAAAAAGAATCGGAATCGCAATTCTGACTTGGTATCGAAACCAAAATGTTGGTATCGTGACAACTCGTGGTCTAACTCGTGGTCTAACTCGTGGACTAACTCGTGGTCTAACTCTGGTAATCTCATGGTCTAACTAACCTTATTCAACATAAAATGAAATGGCAACAACAGGGCTTGGGAGCAGTGGTCGCACTCGCGTTAACCGAATACCCCCCCGTCAGCGCGAGTGAGTGATAAATTGTGCACTCGGGTAATAATGGATTATGACGGAGATGTTACGATCCTGTCCGTCAAAATGACTGACAACGAAAAAGTCTAAAGCCACCACTGCTTGGAGAAAGAAACAACGTGATATTTGGGCCCATTTTCGCTACCATGAGGCGGAGAAAAAATGCGAATGCATTGTTTCATCAGAAGGGAAGCAATGTGGCCAAAACACAGAAAACACCACAAACCAGATGCTCTCTGCAAAGCTGCTCAATCCTTCAACCTGTGTTTCATCAAATAAGGACAAGATATAATCTTATTTATTTATATATACTAAAATGACAAAGTATTGGTTTTGGCTAGTTTGACTGAAATATTCTATATAATCTGATGACTAAAAAAGACTCAACAGTTTTCATTGACAAACATTAGACTCAAATAATTAGTTTTAGTCGACTAAAACTTGACTTAATAAAAACAGGATGAAGGTGACTAAATATGACTAAAACTAAAAAGGAAATTTAACACAGGACTAAGACTAAAACTAAATTAAAAAATAGCTGACGAAATTAACACTAGTCAGTACACAGTGTGTAGTAACAGTGTCAGTACACAGTGTGTAGTAACAGTGTGTACTAACAGTGTCAGTACACAGTGTGTGGTAACAGTGTCAGTACACAGTGTGTAGTACAGTGTGTAGTAACATGAACACCAGCAGACTGAATGTCCAGAGGAAGGGTTGACGTTTAATGATGAATAAATAAATAAATCATCAGCAAAGATAACAATAATTTACATGTATAATAAAAAATAAAGAAATGTGAATCAACAGACCACCGGAGAGTTTTCACTCTCTTTAAATAAAGAAAAACATTCAAATATAAAGTGCACGTTTTAACCTTGTACTTTTCTGGAATCTATTCAATACTTTTTCTTAAAGAGTCGTTTCAATACAGATCTCAGTTTGTGCTGATGAAGACCTGAACCTCTTCCTCAGAGGGTCTGTATGATCTGGATTCAATCTGAACACAAGGGTTAGGAAACTGAACATGGTCCAGTCTCTCAGAGACGTCTCCTCTTCAGTCTCTGAGAGACATCTCCTATTCAGTCTCTGAGAGACATCTCCTATTCAGTCTCTGAGAGACATCTCCTCTTCAGTCTCTCAGAGACGTGTCCTCTTCAGTCTCTCAGAGACATCTCCTCTTCAGTCTCTGAGAGACATCTCCTATTCAGTCTCTGAGAGACGTCTCCTCTTCAGTCCCTCAGAGACGTCTCACGTCACACTAGTTCTTGGCATTTTGATATGGTTTAGTGTTAGGGTTGAGAAAAGACACCAATGTCCACCTGAACACTTAAGTCCAACAGCTGGGACAGTCCGTCCATAACCCCTAACAGTACCTGTACCTGTAACAGCTTTTTTATTTGAGTCCAGCACCACATTGGTCCAGCTGTTGTTGAACCGGCCACCTGAGACCTCCTGAGGCATGTTGGTCCCTTCCTGTACTGGTCTCTGAGGCGGGACTGTCCCTTCCTGTCCTGGTCTCTGAGGCGGGACGTCCCTTCCTGTCCTGGTCTCTGAGGCGGGACCGTCCTTTCTGTCCTGGTCTCTGAGGCGGGACCGTCCCTTCCCAGCCTGTTGTCTGAGGTAGGACCGTCCCTTCCTGGCCTGGTCTCTGAGGCGGGACCAGAGTCAGCTGACAGCCAGGCTCTGCTGTGATTGGTGGACAGCAGCAGGTGCACGGCAGTGGGCGGTGAGGTGCTGGATCTCCTGAAACCCTGTGAGGTCCATCTGAAGCAGACTGAGCCCTGCAGGACTCTGAAACACAGACCGGACCTCAGCCTCACTGTGACATCATCATACAGGTACTGAGTACTACATGAATACTTCACTGCTACCTGAGTACTACCTGAATACTTCACCGCTACCTGAGTACTACCTGAATACTTCACTGCTACCTGAGTACTACCTGAATACTTCACTGCTACCTGAGTAATTCCTGAATACTTCACTGCTACCTGAGTACTACCTGAATACTTCACTGCTACCTGAGTACTACCTGAATACTTCACTGCTACCTGAGTACTACCTGAATACTTCACTGTTAACTGAGTACTACCTGAATACTTCACTGCTACCTGAGTACTACCTGAGAACTTCACTGCTACCTGAGTACTACCTGAATACTTCACTGCTGCCTGAGTAATTCCTGCATACTTCACTGCTACCTGAATAATTCACTGCTACCTGAGTACTACCTGATAACTTCACTGCTACCTGAATACTTCACTGCTACCTGAGTACTACCTGATAACTTCACTGCTACCTGAATACTTCACTGCTACCTGAGTACTACCTGAATAATTCACTGCTACCTGAGTACTACCTGAGAACTTCACTGCTACCTGAGTACTACCTGAATACTTCACTGCTACCTAAGTATTACCTGAGAACTTCACTGCTATCTGAATACTTCACTGCTACCTGAGTACTACCTGAGTACTTCACTGCTACAGGAGTACTACCTGAGAACTTTACTGCTACCTGAATACTTCACTGCTACCTGAGTACTACCTGAGAACTTCACTGCTACCTGAATACTTCACTGCTACCTGAGTACTACCTGAGAACTTCACTGCTACCTGAATACTTCACTGCTACCTGAGTACTACCTGAATACTTTACTGCTAACTGAGTACTACCTGAGAACTTCACTGCTACCTGAATACTTCAGTACACCCTAAGTACTTAACTACTATCTGTGTACTACCTGAATACTGAGTTCTACTCACCAGCTGCCGTTAGGACCAGAGGATGAAGGCCAGGGAGAAGAAGAGGGAGGAAGAGGAACTGAGGAGAGATCAGAGAACCAGGTTCAGAGAATTAGGATCAGAGAGTCAGGATCAGAGAGTAAGGATCAGAGAGTCAGGTGCCCTACAAAGCAGGATTGTTGGTTAGCGAGGTAACTTCAGGGTTAACTCTGGATTAGAGAGGTAACTTCAGGGTTAACTCTGAGTTAGAGAGGTAACTTCAGGTTAACTCTGAGTTAGAGAGGTAACTTCAGGGTTAAATCTGGGTTAGAGAGGTAACTTCAGGGTTAACTCTGAGTTAGAGAGGTAACTTCAGGTTAACTCTGAGTTAGAGAGGTAACTTCAGGGTTAAATCTGGGTTAGAGAGGTAACTTCAGGGTTAACTCTGGGTTAGAGAGGTAACTTCAGGTTAACTCTGAGTTAGACAGGTAACTTCAGGTTAACTCTGAGTTAGAGAGGTAACTTCAGGGTTAACTCTTGAGTTAGAGAGGTAACTTCAGGGTTAACTCTGGGTTAGAGAGGAAACTTCAGGGTTAACTATGGGTTAGAGAGGTAACTTCAGGTTAACTCTGGGTTAGAGAGGTAACTTTAGGTTAGAGAGGTAACTTCAGGTTAACTCTGGGTTAGAGCGATAACTTCAGGGTTAACTCTGAATTAGAGAGGTAACTTCAGGGATTACTCTGGGTTAGAGATAACTTCAGGTTAACTCTGGGTTAGAGAAGTATGGTAACTCAGGGATAACTCTGGGTTAGAGATAACTTCAGGTTAACTCTGAGTTAGAGAGGTAACTTCAGGTTAACTCTGGGATAGAGAGGTAACTTCAGGGTTAACTCTGGGTTAGAGAGGTAACTTCAGGGTTAACGTTGGGTTTCCGGTCCTACAATGCTGGTTCTCTTCTTACCGGGGTAGATCCCCATGGTAACTTATACTGAACGGCAAACCTGCTCCGGAGAATGTTAGGTTCCAGATAAGAGATCAACTCAGTGAAAGCACCGCCTGCTGACCAATCAGAGCTCACCGCCTGGTGACCAATCAGAGCTCAGTGTGCGGAGTTTACAGCTATCAAGTCATCTTACAGGATAAAGGAAATACAGTTTAAACTGCCGTTGCAGGAAAGACGGCCGGCTAAAATCACTGACTGTGTGAACGTGAACATTAATAGAATATCACCTCCCATCTTCAGAGCAATCTGACTATTATAACATTAGCGTGTCCATGTTTGGACACGCTAATGTGTACAAACATGTTTGTAACTCCAGGGTCTGTTGGACTGGCTTCGTAGTACATGGCAAGGATCAGAAAGTCAGGATCAGGTCAGGTTCAGAGTCAGGTTCAGAGTCAGGATCAGAGTCACGATCAGAGTTTGATCTGAAAGATGATCTGTGTTTCTGGTCTGTACCTTCTCTTCAAGCTCTTTGATCTGTCGCTTCTGTGCTTCTATAAACTCCTCCAGATCCTTGATTCTCTGAAACAGACACAACAACACCTGTCAGGTAAACACAACAACAGATGTGAGGTAAACACAACAACACACGGCATCTATTGCACGTCTGTCCGTCCTGGGAGAGGGATCCCTCCTCTGTTGCTCTCTCTGACGTTTCTCCCATGTTCCCTTTAAACTGTGGGGTTTCTCTGGAGGTGTTTCCTTGTAAGATGTGAGGGTCTAAGGACAGAGGGTCTAAGGACAGGGGTCTGAGGACAGAGGGTCTAAGGACAGAGGTCTAAGGATAGAGGGTCTGAGGACAGAGGGTCTAAGGACAGAGGATCTAAGGACAGAGGGTCTAAGGACAGAGGGTCTAAGGACAGAGGGTCTGAGGACAGAGGGTCTAAGGACAGAGGATCTAAGGACGGAGGGTCTAAGGACAGAGGGTGTCGTATTGTCATACTGATATTCTGTGAAAAACTGTGAAGTCCACTGAGACAAATGTAACATTTGCGATATTGGGCTATAAATAAAACATTGATTGAACAACAGCTGTGAGGTAAACACAACAACAGAGGCCTGTTCTACGAAGCTGGTTCAACCTGGATATGTTTGAGTTAGCCGGTTAGCCTAATCCAAAACATACGCGCTCTCGCTAAGCGGTGCTACGACACGGGTTATCAAGTGGATCGCTCAAGCCAGCCGTGTCCTATCTAGTTAGGTGCGCGTTCACATGAGGGGTGGTATCTGGAGCATTCGACCAATCACAAACATGGAGAAGCGTACTGACAGCGCAGCGTCATACTTCCTGAATGAAAAGTCAACTATAATATTAGACATGAAGAAGTTCAACTTTAAACATCCATGACTTAAACACTTGATCCAGGATCAAAGCCACAGAGCTGCAGCTGCAAGGTGAACACAGCTGGTACCAGAACAAGTGTTTGAATGCGTACATTAACAGGTTCATGATGTCACTGCCCGTCTAAGACACCATCTGACTTTCCTTACATTTGACTCCAGTGTTTCCTCAACTTCATGTGTTGCTTCAAAGAATGCTTCTGCATCCAGTCTGTGACGCTGTGAGTGTTGCACGGCCAGATCCGGCTCAGCTGACTCAGATCAGGAGACATTATGAAGTGATATGGACTGGACTTAATGTGACTCTGATCCGGTTCCTGATGTTGTGGCAGATATTTCAGTAAGCTTTCTTAACGCTAATGTTCTAATAGATTGCTCTGAAGATGGAGGTGATATTCTATTCATGTTCACGTTCACACAGTCGCTGATTGTTGCCGTCTTTCCTGCAACGGCAGCTTTTCTGTATTTCCTTTCTCCTGTAATATGACTTGATCGCTTTAAGCTCCGCACACTGAGCTCTGATTGGTCAGCAGGCGGTGCTTTCACTGAGTTGAGCTCTTAGCCTGCAACCTAACCTGCTCCGGAGCAGGTTAGCCGCACAGCATCAGTTACCATGGAGATCTAGCCCGCTAAAAAGAGAACCAGCGTCGTAGGACCGGAAACCCAGAGTTTACCTGAAGTTAGCCGCTAAGAGAACATCCGGCTTCGTAGTACAGACCTCTGCTGTCAGGTAAACACAACAACACCTGTCAGTTTGTTTGTTAGCGTTATTTAAGCCATATACCTCAAAGATATCCATGTTGAAAGGGCTTTGTCACACAGGCCTCTGTTGTTAACATGTTTACTTGTTTACCTGTTGTTTACTTGTTTACCTGCTGTGTGAGTGTCAGCAGCTCCATCCTCTCCCGGAGGATCTGGGCGTCCCTCTCTCTCAGCTCACACATTACGGAGCGTTTCCATTGGTCCATGGCTCTTTTAAGGCCTTCCCTCTGCTCGTCCGTCAGAGTCTCTGAGAGATGACCCCCCTCCATCTTTAACCCCTCCATCTTTAACCCCTCCATCATGAAGGCCTCCTCCCGATGCAGAGCCTCGAACAGCATGGCTTCCAGCTCCAGGATCCTCTGTCACACGCAGAACAACAAACAAAAACACAATGCATTTTAAATAAGATCCCCTGACCCACCTTCACCCTGCTCTATAACCCTGACCCACCCTCACCCTATTTAGAGAGAATGGACGTCCATTCTCGGGAGACGTCTGACAGTGGTGCGGTTACCCAAAGTGACAGAACTAATTTTACCTCTATTTAGAGGCAATGGACTTCCATTCTCGGGAGAGGGACCTCCAGCATGTGTCCCTGAAATGGGGACTCAGGTTATTTCACACCTCCAGGAGAGAGACCAGTAATGGCCCCCCTTTCTGGCCATACACAGAGCCCCAAACAACGGACTGTAAGCAGGGTCCCACACTCAAAGGCACCCAGAGATCCAGGGTGATGCACATGGTTTTCTTACCAAGGAATAAGTGTGTGAAAGCTGGGTAAAAGTTATGTGAATACAGGGAGAGAGCAGCAGCAGGCTGTGACCCAGAGAGCTCCTTCCAGCACCTCGTTCTCCCACCCATAGGACAGGCTGCTTCACAGCACTATGTAACCCAGGAAATTAGCAGCTTGAAACCTGTCCATTTCATCCACATTTGACTCATGAAATGTACAGCAGAGTCACTGCTGTAAGCAGGGTCCCACACTCACAGGCAGAGATCCAAGGCAGAGATCCAGGGTGATGCATATGGCTTTCTTACCCAGGAATAAGTGTGTGAAAGCTGGGGAACAGTGCTGTGAATACAGTGAGACAGCAGCAGCAGGCTATGACACAGAGGTACACAACGATGTGTACACTGGGTCATTCAGAATGTGCCATTTCTGAATAAATAGCACATTCGCTCCCTAACATGCGCACTTCCATAACATCGCACACCGTGAGAACCCGGGCCTCCGGACAAACCCAGATGTTCACACCCTACAGAGCCTCATGCTCCTGGTTATCTTAAAGGGGGGGTGGATTTTGCGGTGCTTTACCGTCCGCCGATTGGCATCCATATTCGGCCTTATTCACAGCACCACCCACTCTCCTGTGGAGGATGTTCTCATGGCCCTGGTAACACTTAAAGGTGGTGGATTTTGTGGTGCTTTACTGTCCGCACACCAGCATCAATATTCGGCCTTATTCACAGCACCACCTGCCCTGCTGGAGGTTTTTACCCTCCTCTGCCTTACACATCCTCCTACACTTGAGCAATCCTCACTCGGACTAAACCCCTCCATGCACACCCAGACTGCACCCAGAGAACAGGCTGCTTCACAGCACTTTGCAAGCCAGGAAAAGTGATTGAATCCTGGGTATACATGTTTTAAATAGTCTGATACCTCCATGGCGCATCACCACATTTTACAAGCCAGGGAAGGTGCCTGAATCCTGGGTAAACATTGTTTAATTGTTTTAAATGTGTGAAAACAGTGTTTTGTCACTTTCAAAACTCTACCGTCATTGACCGGATAAATTGGTCGATGTTGTATTCAATCCGCCCGTTAATATTCCAGTGAGACGAAGTACGTACAATGACCAGAGTGATCCCATGTTAATTTTGCTCTATAACCCTGACCCCCCTCATCAGGAAACCGACCTTATGGCCTGGTCCATGGACTGCTTCCTGTAGTCCAACTCTTCGTCCAGGTAACCCTTCTGTTTACTGAACAGATCCTGGAACACAGAGAGGTCAGAGGTCTTATATTTTGCACAAATGTTATAAACATGCCATCTGAGACCGAAGACAGTCTTCTAATCTACTTTACCTTCTCCGTCTCAATGTCCAACATCTTTTGCTGCAGAGACGCCTTCGTCACCTCGATGGACTCCAGCCACTGAGAGAGAAAGACAGACAGACATACAGTGAGAGAGCGAGAGAGAGAGAGAGAGAGAGAGAGAGAGACAGACAGACAGACAGACAGAGAGAGAGAGTGAGAGACACAGACAGACTGACAGAGAGAGAGTGAGAGACAGCAGACAGACTGACAGACGGACGGACGAACGGACGGACAGACAGACAGAGAGAGAGAGAGACAGACAGACAGACAGACAGATAGACAGACAGACAGACAGACAGAGAGACAGACAGAGAGACAGACAGACAGACAGACAGACAGACACACAGACAGACAGACAGACAGACAGAGAGACAGACAGACAGACAGACAGACAGACAGACGGACGGACGGACACAGACAGACAGGTAGATGGACAGACAGACAGACAGACATACAGAGAGACAGACAGACAGACATACAGACAGAGAGAGAGAGACAGACAGACATAGAGACAGACAGACAGAGAGACAGACAGACAGACAGAGAGACAGGCAGAGAGACAGAGACACAGACAGAGAGTCAGGCAGACAGACAGAGAGACAGTCAGAGACACAAACATACAGACAGACACAGACATACAGACAGACAGACAGACAGACAGACAGACAGAAGAGAGACAGACAGAGAGAAGACAGAAAGACAGACAGACAGACATACAGAGAGACAGACAGAGACACAGACCGACGACAGACAGACAGGGAGACAGACAGACAGACATACTGAGATTAGGGCTGGGCGATAAATCGATTTTATCGATTAACTCGAGTGTGTAGTTCATGTCGACTTGTTTAAATGAAAATCGGTTTTCTCTTCAACATCCGCCAACGCTTCCCTCTGGGCTCCCGTAGTTCGGAATGGGCTCAGCCCTCCCCCCGCACAGTGCGCGCATTTACCAAATAGAGTGATACACAAACAACATGACAACGAGCAGGGAAGAACTTGTTCCAAAGAAAGGCACGGTGTCATCCGTTATTTGGAATTGGTTTGCGTTCGCGAGGTCAGATTTAGACCAGACAACACCCCGCTGCAAAGTATGTTTGAAGTCTGTTGCTAGCAAAGGCAGCAGTACGACAAATTTACTGCAGCACCTCAAACAAAAGCATCCTGCTGAATGGGAGAAATGTTGCGCGCAGCGGAATGAAAAAGACCGCGGCACTACAAGCACCTCACGCACACCCGCCAAAATACACCGTAACACAGACATTTTCAAACTGCATCCCATATGACAAGAATTCGGCCCGCTGGAAAGCCATTACAGATGCGGTCGGTATGTATATAGCAAAGGATATGGTGCCAATATATACGGTGGAAAAGCCGGGGTTTATTAACATGATTAAAATTTGGACCCCAGGTATGTGTTACCAAGCCGAAAGTTCTTCTCCGAAGTTGCCTTGCCTCAGCTATATAATAGCACAAGACAACGGGTCGCAAAGGAGTTGGAAGATATGTCCTTTTATTCTGCCACCACAGATTTATGGTCGAGTCGGACGATGCAGCCGTATATGAGTCTTACTGTGCACTTTATTAACAACGACTGGACTCTGCGGAGCGTCTGCCTCCAAACGGCATACTTTCCAGAGGACCACACAGGTGAAATTATAGCCCAGGGGCTAAAAGATGCCCTAAACTCATGGAACCTTGCCGAAGACCGACTCATTTGCATGACTACTGACAGCGGCAGCAACATGATTAAAGCTCTGAAGGAAATGCGTGGCCCAACCTCCAGTGCTTTGGACACAGATTGCACAATGCTATCGGTAAGTAAGTATAATGGCTAGGTATCAAGTTGTGGAAATTGCGTGAAGAATGAGGCAAAACTATTTCTCACGTTGACCACGCAAGTGCGTGAGTTGTTTATTTCTGTGAATGACATGAAAGACATACCGCTCGTCTTAAAGGGGCCGTGGTCACTTAACAGCTAAACGTACAACATCACGACTGTGCATGTAAAACATGAAACACAGCACACTGAAAGATGATGGTGAATTATGAATCTCACATTCACTACAAAGTGACATTTTCCCCATTCGCAAGACAGTCTAATTAATGCATCATGTAATGAATGCATTATATCAAGCCAATATTTTGACAAAATGTGTATGAATAAATAAATATAATATCTAATCAAATTACATGCCGTGTGTGTGTGTGTGTGTGTGTGTGTGTGCATTAATATTTTGCAGAAATTGAAGCAAGACAAGTTTGTGAATGTAGTGGTATGTTCCACTAAAATGTGTTTTGATTATGTATTCTTCATTTACTACAGAGAATGGTGTGAAGGACCCACGGATCGATCGTGCTATTGGGGTATGTAAAAAGGCTGTGTCTGCCTTTTCTTACAGCTGGAAAAAAAGAAGAGACATGAGTGAAGTACAGGCAGAGCTTGGTCTACCCACTCATCAGCTGATAACAGAGTCCCCGACCAGATGGGGTTCACGCCAAAAATGATTGAGAGATTTCTCGAACAGGAGAAGGCTGTAGTCCGTGTCCTGGGTTCGGACAAGAAAAGTCGCCATCTTGTGCCCACTTGGCAAGATCTGGATGTGTTGGAGTCGATAAATAAAGCTGTAAAACCACTCCAAGAATTCACTGATGCACTCTCCGGGGAGTCTTATGTTAGTGTTCATTGCTCCATTTGTTCAAAACCAGTCTCCTACAGCCAGAGGAGGAAGACGCAGAGCTCACGAAAACAATAAAAGGAAAAGTAATGCGGTACCTTGACGACAAATACAGCGATCCTGTAAAAGATGAACTCTTGGACATGTCCTCACTGGTTGACCCAAGGTTCCGCCACAACCTACACTGCGTGTGGATTGACCCAGACAAGGTGGAACCAGTCAAAAAAAGAGCTGTTGCTGAGATGATGTCTCTACCTGCTCCTGCCAACAACAGTACACCACAGCAGCCTGGCACGGCTGTGCAGGTGCGCCAAGAAGATGCACAGCCTCCACCCAGGAAAAAGATGACCCAGGAGAAAATCGATTTAAATCGTAAATCGGATTTTTGGTGAAAAAATCGGGGGATTTCTTTTTTTGGCAATATCGCCCAGCCCTAACTGAGATGGTGTATCAATAGTTTGTTGGAATTCAGCACAGGGTCAGAGGTCAGCTGAGTACCTTCTCTGCTAGAGTGAGCACCGTCCGGGCCTGGATCACCACCACCTGCTCCTCGTTGGACAGAGTCTGCAGGACAAACAACAACAACAACAACAACAACATGACAACAACATCATGAAGGTTTCCCATTTCTCTCTTTTCCCCTCCTCGACTCCTCGGTCCCCCGGTAGTGACCCGGAAAAGGATTTCAACGTGCCATTTTGAAGGACATCATTTCTCTAAATGCACATCGAGGACCGAGGATCGAGGAGCCTCTCTGGAGGAGCTCTAACGGCCCATCCCCCCATGGCCTGCGTTGAAAGCTTCACCATTCACTTTAAATGGGGTGACGGCACTTTTTAGCCGAACCGCATTGTGGGAAGCGAAGCGAAGCTTTGCTGGCGTGGCTCGCTGCAGAAGTTGAGCAATGTTCAACTTTTGAAGCCTCGGCAGAAGCGTCAGCCAATCGAATCATATGCCAGTACAAGCTCTAGCCAATCAAACCGCTGCTTGTGTGTCAGGGGCGGGAGATTCATGTGATTGGTTGTTGGTCGAGTTTCAGACACGCCCGCCGGCAAGCTTCAACGCACGCCGCTGTGTGGACGGGCTGTAACTGACTGGAGAGAGAGAGAGAGAGAGAGAGAGAGAGGAGGGAGGAGGCTCTCTGGAGGAGCTATAACGGAGGAGTAAGGATGTGTATCGTCTGAAATGTATCGATTCCGGTTCTTATCGATTCCCCGTTTCGATTCCAAAATTGTAAAAGAAAGAGGTCAACGTTTAGATAACAAAATATCTTTATGCTTTTAAGCTTTAACTGATATTTTTACAAATACAAAATATACATGCAATACAAATGTATTACACAATAGCTGTGCTTTATTTTAACTGAGCTATGCCTGTGGCAAGCTATTAACAGGCATTACACTGTGCCTTGTCTTTCTCTTTCTTAATGTAGTGGAGCCTCACTTCAGAGTGTTTACCGCGACCCATCTTTGGTGTTATGAAGTGACGAGCTTGTGAACTGTCTACGGGAGGGCGGGGGGAGCCTCGCTGCGGGGCAACTGTGGACCTCTGTCGCCGCAACTTACATGATGCCGTTAAAAAAATTAAGGGCGGTGCCGGCCGTCAGCGTACCGAGCCGGCCGTGAAGGCCCGCTGATGGCCGGTGTTATGCCGTAGGTTGAAGCCTTGCCGTAGATTGATGCCCTGTTCGCGGGGACGCGCAAAGGTGACGTCAACCCCTTATATTGAGCATTCTTCTAGTTTTCTAATAAGCGGAAAAAGATAGAAAGATACTATTTACGTTCTCTCTTTTGAATGATATATTTCCCATCAGATTAAACAGCAAACGGCTGAATAAATAATGTGCATACATTGCAAGGAGGCTTGTTTTAAGGACACTTTTCAGATAGTCACAATCTTCGTATTGGAACAAACTTCCGTTTTGAGTGTAGTCCCACTCTGTTATGTTCCTTCTTCCTACAGAACAGACAATGACAGGAATATACTGACAAATGACATATTATCCTATTTCTTAAAACCATTCCTGTTGTTTAAGTTTCTGTAACCAGAAATAGTAAGCAATGTTTTACAGTAATGATATCACATATGTCAGACACTGTATTTTCCATCAAGCCTAAAAGATAAATTTTTTTCAACTGGCTTCAACTCGCTTTAATTGCTCCTTTGAATTTAAATTTTCATCTGTGGTTTCCTACTCAACACATGTTTGTATTGTAATGCCACTCTTTTTTCAATTTCATTTGTTATTGTATTTTAAGGTGACATTGAATGTTTTGAAAGGTGCCCTAAAATAAAGTGTATTATTGATCTTATATCTGTGCCTCCATCACACTATTAATGTTCCTTATTTTAGACTAGGTTAATCCTGGTGTCAATAGGGAAGATCTGCACTGTTCTCTACGTAACATGTTCAGCAGAGCAGGTATTTCTCCTGCCAGATATGACACCCCCCCCTACAACTTTGTCCAAGACAGTCACAACGTCGCCAAAATCAAATATTGCCTGTTCCCCTCTAGTTTATTCTCACCAAAGCATGTTACTCTGGGCCCAGCAAGTGAAAAACTAAAGAGGGGCTTCCATATCCGGCAGAGAAGGTGTTGTAGCTGCCGGACAGCGAAGGTTTTAAAAAATAGGACTATACTGACTATACTAAATAATGACATCTTATCCTTTCATTGTCTGTCCTTAAAACGAGCAACCTCGCAATTGTATGCACATTATTTATTCAGCCGTTTGCTGTTTCATCTGATGGGAAATATATCATTCAAAAGAGAGAAAAACGCTTTGAAAACTAGGCGAACGCTCAATACAGGCGATGACGTCACCTGTGCGCGTCCCCGCGAACAGGGCTTCAATCTACGGCAAGCCTTCAACCTACGGCACAACACAGGCCGGTTCTGTGATTCTCCAGAACACACAGATGGCCAGTCTGCCCTTACCCTGTATTCCACCGGGTCACCACGGCGCAGACAGGACCGGTGGAATACAGACAATACAACGTAAAGCCGTCTCCATCTCCTGGTTCTTCCTTTCAGTCTGACCGTTGGATTGAGGATTGAAACCGGATGGCAGACTGACCGTGGCCCCAATGAGCGTGCAAAATTCCCCTCAGAACACCGTAGGTAAATTGAGGACCACGATCGGAAACCACCTCGGTAGGTAGCCCATGGAGCCGGAACATGTGGAACAGGACCAGCTCCGCCGTCTCTTTAGCTGAGGGGGAGCTTGGGTATCGGCACAAAATGAGCCATCTTACTGAACCGGTCTACCACCGTCAGATAGCAGTTTGCCTGTTGGACGGTGGCAGACCAGTAACAAAGTCCAGAGAAATGTGGGACCAGGGGCGATGAGGGATAGGCAGAGGTTGTAGGAGACCAGCAGGAGCTTGGTGAGAAGACTTGTGTTGATTGCACACAGGGCAGGCATTAACTAATTCCCTGGTGTCCTCCTTAAGTGTTGCCCACCAGAACCTTTGCTGGACTACCTCCCGGGTACGTTGGATACCAGGATGGCAGGTGAATCTGGAGTTGTGGGCCCACTGGATAACATCAGACCTCAACATCTGCGGAACAAACAGGCGGTTCGGAGGACAAGCACTGGGTCCCGGCTGGCCCCCCAGGGCTGCCTTGACCCTCTCCTCTACTTCCCAGGTGAGGGCGGGCGACGAGCTGAGGAGTCCGGAAGGATGGTGTCCGAGCCTCTGGGAATGTTCCCTCCCGCCCCAAACTGACGAGACAGAGCATCAGCCTTAATGTTCCGAGAACCAGGGCGGTAGGAGAGGGAGAAATGGAACCAAGTGAAAAAGAGGGCCCATCTAGCCTGTCGGGAATTCAGTCTGCGGGCCGACCGAATGTAGTCCAAAAAAGAGACGTGTGAAACTCACACTTCTCCGTTTTAACAAACAGCGAGTTCTCCAGCAATCTCTTGAGAACCGACTGGACTTGGTGCATGTGTTCTTTCAGAGTCTTGGAAAAGATCAGGATGTCATCCAAGTAAATGAATACATGCCAACATGTCACGGAGCACGTCATTTACCAACGCCTGGAATACTGCAGGGGTGTTGGTGAATCCAAAAGGCATCACCAGATACTCGTAGTGCCCCGAGGCGGTGTTGAAGGCGGTCTTCCACTCATCCCCCTCGCAAATACGTACCAAGTGGTACGCGTTACGCAAGTCCAGCTTGGTGAATATGGTTGCTCCCTGCAGCAACTCGAATGCAGAGGAGATAAGAGGCAGTGGGTATCGATTCTTTATAGTAATGTCATTAAGACCCCGAAAGTTCGGATACAGGGGCCTTAGGGTACTTGTCTTTTCTTCTCCACAAAGAAGAACCCCCGCTGCCAGCGGGTGATGAGGAAGGGCGAATAATCACAGCCGCCAGAAGTTATTGATATAGACGTCTCCATGAGAACTCTTTCCGGAGCAGACAGGGAGTAACAATCGACCCCTGGTAGGGCTGGTAACGGGATGCAGGTCTATGGCACAGTCGTAAGGCCGGTGTGGTGGTAGGGAAGTAGCCCTCGTCTTGCTGAATACTTCCTTGAAGTCCAGATATTACGGTGGAACCGCTGTAACTTCCGGAACTTGGCTGGGGTTCACCGAACGCTGAGGCGCGGCAGCCTGTTTCAGACAGATCTGATGACAAGAGGGGCTCCACCCCAAAATGGCTCCCGTCTCCCAGTCCAAATGTTAGGATTGGGCAGTGGAGCCATGGGTAACCCAGGATAAGCGGGATATGTGGAGACCAGAGAACATGAAACTGAATAGTTTCGTGATGGTTCCCGGACAGGAGCATGTGACCGGTACAGTCTGATGAGTCACTGTCCCCAGCAGGTGACCGTCTAAGGCGCTAGCCGGAACAGGGCCAGATAAGGGAACCCGGTCTATTCCCAACTGCAGCATAAGCTCTTCGTCCATTATACTCGCGTCCGAACCAGAGTCAATAAAAACTGCAAGAGCCTGAGAGCTATCCGGTAATAGCAACCTGGCGTGGCTCAATGGTCTCTGAGCGGGAACAAATCCAGGGGTTTGGCTCACCAGTATGTTCCCCATTACTGCTGAGCCTTGCCTTTTACTGGGCAGTGAGGAACAAAATGGCCAGCCCGGCCGCAGTAGAGACATAAGTTACTTCGTCTGCGATGTTCACGCAGGCAAAGCAGGATAGGGGATCAGGCAGAGCAGGCAGGGTGGGAACCGGGTAGGCAATCTAGTAACAAACGCGTGAAAGACTAGCATAAGGCAAAGTACGATCTGGCAACGGGTGTGTGTCTGGTGAGGGTTTAAATACTGGCAGTAAAGCTAATGGGTGCGGAAGAGAAAGAGAGTGAGAAAAAACGTGGGTGTGGTTAACAGGTGAGACAGGTGAATGGAAAACTACTGGTGAATGATGGAGCAGACTGTGACAGCTTCAGGTGATGGAGCTTCAGGTAATGGAGCTTCAGGTGATGGAGCTTCAGGTGATGCAGCTTCAGGTGATGGAGCTTCAGGTGATGGAGCTTCAGGTGATGGAGCTTCAGTGGAGCTTCCGGTGATGGAGCTTCAGGTGATGGAGCTTCAGGTGATGGAGCTTCAGGTGATGGAGCTTCAGGTGATGCAGCTTCAGGTGATGGAGCTTCAGGTGATGGAGCTTCAGGTGATGCAGCTTCAGGTGATGGAGCTTCCGGTGATGTAGCTTCAGGTGGAAACTAGACTCTGATCTGCTCCTCTTAAGGAGCTTAGGTCCAGAATACATGAATATGAAACATGTACAGAATAAATTCAACATACACTTACGGCGTTATCTCCCAGGATGTCCAGCTTCTTCATCAACTCACTGATCACAATGTCCTGAGGAACAGGAGAAACGTGAGTCAGCAGAAATACCAATGACTCAGCGATGTGCCATGGCGATGTACCTGAGTCAGAAGTGAAGTACCGTCACACCTGAGGATCACCGCGAGTTATTAACAGGTTGCTGTCACTCACCGGGACGCCCTCTGCCTCGCAGTAGATCTGAAGAGGACTGAGGCCTTCTGGGAAATGGAGTTGATGGAAGTTAATGGCAGGTGAGCGTCGCTCCCTCTCCTGAAGAATAATAACAACAAGGTTAACTACCTAGTTAACAGCGTGTTGTTTACCTCAGTCTAACGGCTTAGTGTGTTGTCGTTTACGTCAGTCTGACTGTTTAACATGTTGTTGTTGTTTAGATCAGTTCTTACCTCCAGCTCGAGGATCCTGAACTCCAGCAGTTCGTTCTGGTCTCTGATGTCCTGGATCTCGTTCTCCAGCTGCATCTCTTCAGCTTCCATCTGCCTCACCTGAGAACCCCCCCCCCCACATGGAGTCAGTTACCTAACACTGCTATAAACTACATCCAGAAGGTTTTGAGACTGCATTAGCTTCAGTGTATAGTGTGCGTGAGCTTCAGTGTATAGTGTGCGTTAGCTTCAGTGTGCGTTAGCTTCAATGTATAGTGTGCGTTAGCTTCAGTGTATAGTGTGCGTTAGCTTCAGTGTATAGCGTGCGTTAGCTTCAGTGTATAGCGTGCGTTAGCTTCAGTGTATAGCGTACGTTAGCTTCAGTTTATAGTGTCCGTTAGCTTCAGTGTATAGCGTGCGTTAGCTTCAGTGTATAGTGTCTGTTAGCTTCAGTGTATAGCGTGCGTTATCTTCAGTTTATAGTGTCCGTTAGCTTCAGTGTATAGCATGCGTTAGCTTCAGTTTATAGTGTGCGTTAGCTTCAGTGTATAGTGTGTGTTAGCTTCAGTTTATAGTGTGTGTTATCTTCAATGACTGTCGTCATAGATAATGGTGATAATACTGAATAATCATGTGATCATGTAAAGTTTGCCTCACCTTCTCCACCAGCTGCTGGTTCCTCTGATACAACGCCTGCTTCTCCTCCACCCACTGCACATCCTGAGGGACAGAATATTGAATGCACAATATTCACATCTCGAACTTCTCAGATTACTGCTCTACGTTCTAAGTTTTTCGTCAGGTCAGTCAGGCAGAGCCAAGAGTCTGCATGTTTTTCTCCAAACTGAAAAAAATTAGCTTTAAGTTTCCCAGTGTGTGTGTGTGTGTGTGTGTGTGTGTGTGTGTGTGTGTGTGTGTGTGTGGTGTGTGGTGTGTGGTGTGTGTGTTACCAGTCCTTGTTGCTTCAGTGCTGACTCCAGATCGGCGACTCTGGTTTGATATCGACTGATTTCACTCAGCAGCTGTTCTCTGTTCTGAAACACAGAGTAGAACCATTCACCTGCTAGAACCCTGTCTGTTACAACACTGTCTGTTAGAACCCCGTTTTTTCACAGATGTCAGAACCCTGTCTGTGTCAGATCATAGATGTTAGAGCGCCTGTGTCGGCGCGCCGCTGTGGGAAGATTTTAAATAAGACTATTGGCCAAAACCAAGTTGTATTTATCTTTATAAGACCTAGAAAGGGTTATTAATGGCTTCGTAACCTCGAGACTGGACTATTGCAACGCTCTGTATATGGGTATGGACCAGGCCTCAATTAGACGCCTGCAGCTAGTTCAGAACGCAGCTGCACGTTTGCTGACTGGCCACACAAACCGTGACCACATCACCCCAATTCTGGCCTCACTACACTGGCTTCCAATTAGGTTTCGAATTGATTTTAAAATCCTTTATTTGTTTTTAAAGCCCTAAATGGGCTCCGGCCTATATAGCTGAACTCCTCCATCGCTACACCCCAGGCAGAGCCTTAAGGTCGGCTGATCAGCTGCTGCTGGTAGTGCCCAAGACCAGGCTCAAAACCCGAGGGCACCGAGCCTTCGCAGCAGCTGGCCCTAGGCTCTGGAACACTCTGCCCCTCCATGTGAGGTCGGCCCAGACCCTAGGGGTTTTTAAATCCTCACTAAAAACACACTTCTTTTCCCTGGCCTTCTAGTCAGAGTGGAGCATGACACCTGACTATTCCCTATGTTTTTGTTTTTATATTTATTTTATTGTGATTCTAGTAATGTGTTTATTACAGCACTTTGGCTCGACCAAAAATCGCTTTTAAATGTGCTTATAAATAAAACTTGATTTGATTTAGAATCCGGTTCTTTGACTACAGGTGTTAGAACCCACCCGGATCTCCTTCTCAGGATCGTAGGTTCCCCCGCTGGTTTCTGCCAGCAGAGCGTAAGCTCTCTGCAGAGCTTGGTACTCCTGAGTCAGCTGACGGAAACGGAACTCCGCCTCCTCGTGCACACACACCTGAAACAGGAACATGGGAGTGAGAAGGTGGCTAATCCTGTTAACAACAATGTGTGTATGTGTGTGTGCGTGTGTGTGTGTGTGTGTGTACCTCCTCTGGCTCTGTATCTGGAGTTCTGTCGGTGTGAAACGACAAAGACGATCCATCAGAGTCCACAGAAGCTTCTTCATCGTAGCCGTAGAACGTCTCTATGACCTGAGAGGGAGACAATGTTACTGGGACTGGAACCTCAAGTCCCTACAGACGCGCCTAGTAACAGCAAAAGTATTAATGTTAGTTGGAATAGTAGTAACCCTCACCCTACAGGCTCTGAAGGTCCGTTTCCTCCTGACTGAATCCTGGCGTCTGTACCTCAGCAACATGTCTCTCTCCTACAGGACACACACACACACACACACACACACACACACACACACACACACACAACACACACACACACACACACACACACACACACACACACACACACACACACACACACACACACACACACACACACACACACACACACACACAACACACACACACACACACACACCACACACACACACACACACACACACACACAGAGACACACACACACACACACACACACACACACCTAGTATTTACAGTCTTTGTTTGGTTTGATTGAATATATTTTACATAGTAATTCGAGTAATGTTTTTTTTCTGTAGTTTTCTTTGTGAGGAAGTGAAATACTAACGATAACATTCTTCACATAACCCGCTGTCTCCAGAGCCTGGAACGCACACACAGAGGTTAGAACTGTTGTTAGTATAACAGTATATAGCAGTAATGCTGTGAGTACTGTACAACAGAATGTATGTAGTATATAGTTATATGTGTGTAACAGTACTTCACCTTTGACAGGTCGTCAATGACGTGTTGTTGCTCCAGAACTTGTAACCGTAGAAACTCCATCTCTCTCTCGTCCTGGCTGTAACCATGGTAACTGGAGCGGCTGCGGTCCAGGTCATTCAAAGAATTCGGTCTCCGCTGAAATATGTAAATATATCATAAACATGTCGATAAATCATAACAACCTACAACCCTTCTGTGCAGGTGTGAGGTAAAGGGTGAGGGGTTACCATTTCTACCATCTCCATGTTTTCCTGCGTGACGAAGCGCAGCTTGTTGTCGAGGCGACGCAGCGATAGCGCCATCTCCTCGTTCTTCCTGCTCAGACATCGGTTCTTATCCAGCAGAGGCAGGAACTGACTCTCCGTCTCCCGCAGCCGCTTCAGCTGCACACAGTAGACACAAAATACTGCACACCGTAGCCTACTCACAACATACTGTAAACACTGCTCACAGTACACAGTGAATACTGCACACATTACACACACAATACTGTAAACACTGCTCACAGTACACAGTGAATACTGCACACATTACACACACAATACTGTCAACACTGCACACAGTACACATAGTGAATACTGCACACTGTAAACACTGCACACAGTACATAGTGAATACTGCACACAGTACACACAAAATACTGTCAACACTGCACACAGTACACATAGTGAATACTGCACACAGTACACACAAAATACTGTCAACACTGCACACAGTACCAGTTCGTTGCGTTCCTCCGACAGCAGAGAGTTCCGATCCTCCAGCTTCCTCACCACGGCGCTGAGCTCAGCAATTTTTAACTGAAACCTTCTAGTGTCCCGTTCCTCCTGAGACTACAAACACACACACACACACACACACACACACACACACACACACACACATACACACACACACACACACACACACACACACACACACAGAGTTACAAGAGTAGAAGATTCAACTACTACTCCCATGGTGCATCTCAGTAACACAGCCAGTCACAGAGCTTTAGGGAGTGCAGGTGATGTCGTCGTAAACTTTGACTGCAGACGAATACTTCAGTCAAATAACTAACACCTGGCTAATTAAAATGAGCCCAGGCCGTAAACTGGTTTCATCACCTGGTGACCCAGTGAGTAGGAAGGTTAAACAGGAAGTAGAGTTAGGATGCTGTGGTTAAACAGGCAGTGGGTGGGGTTAATGCAGTAGGAGGCGGGGCTTACGAGGTGAGGACAGGTGTTAGGGTCGGGGTTAGTGTTGGGGCTGGCCCCCCCCCTCTGAGCATCTCTCAGCGCTGCGATCTGCTGCTCAGCTGCCTGCGTCTGCAGCTGCAGGCGGTGGGCGTGACCCGCCTGCAGACCCAGAGCTTTGTCCAGAACACTGACTGCTCGGTCCTTCAGCTTTATTTCATCCATCTGCACACATACAGGCACACAGACAGGCACACATACTTTCTTTTATTTTTTTATTTAACCTTTATTCAACCAGATAAAAGCATTGAGATCACATTTCATGTTCTAAGCCGACCTGGCCGAGAAGGCAGCAACGTGACACAGAACACAGACATATAAAATACAGAGAACTAAGTAAACAACAAGACAAAAATCTGTCACTACATTGAGCACATTAGGGACAGTAAGAAAGGTACACTACTTATTGCTGCAAGAGCAGCTGGTTGTAAGGACTTCAGACAACTTCAATTTAAAACAGTACCGTACAGGCAGGGAGGTTAGAGACAAACAAGTTGGACAAAGGTAGGTAGACAAGCAGATAGAGAGATGAACAGGTAGACAGACAGGTGAGTGTTTTATTTGACGCATGATGGCCGGCCTCTCTGATTGGACGAGGAGCAAGTGACTGTTTTTTTAAAGTAAATGCTTTTGGGGTTTCTATTGGCTGAAAAGGTGTTACCCCACGCAATAAGCAGTATAAACAGGAAGTCTGGGACGGTGGTGCAGCAGGAGAGACGAACGGTGGACTCAAACCGCCCTATACAGCGCCAACCACACGTTAATTTAAACAAAGAGTGGTGGGAACCATAACCTCATCGTGGTGGAGAGGTTCCTCTAGGAACCATAACCTCATCGTGGTGGAGAGGTTCCTCTAGGAACCATAACCTCATCGTGGTGGAGAGGTTCCTCTAGGAACCATAACCTCATCGTAGTGGAGAGGTTCCTCTAGGAACCATAACCTCATCGTGGTGGAGAGGTTCCTCTAGGAACCATAACCTCATACATCCGGTATGTATTTTCCACCCTCCGGACTGGCCATCTGGAGAATCTAGAGAATCACAGAACGGCCGGTCGTCAAGGGCCGACTCGATTCGCTGGCCGTCACCCGCCCTTCATTTTTTATGTTTTTAAAAGGCACCATTGAAGTTGCACCGAGAGGTCCACCGTTTCCCCGCAGCGAGGCTCCGCCCCAGTTGACAGTTCGCTAGCACCCCCCCCCCCCCCCCCTTCTCTATTTGGACTGGTAGATCTCGGCAGACTGGCAACTTTAAAAGTAGCTCTTGGTTAAAAAAATGTTGGGCACCCCTGCTCTACAAGGAACCATCACCTCATCGTGGAGAGGTTCCTCTACAGCAGGGTTGCCAACTCTCACGCATCTGGTGTGTGACACACGCTTTCACTCTCAATCTCACGCTCTCACGCTGCCCAAACTATTCTCACGCCAAAGACAAGATGAACCGGCGATCGTTTTTGGTTGGTTATTTACAATGTTGAGTTGACAGCTGCTCAAGCTGTTGACCCGCTCCCTCCCCGCCCCCACCACACTTAACGTTAACAGACAGCAGAGCAGTGGGAGCCGGTTGGTCAATCCCCGACCCGTATCGCGCATGCGCAGATCTAAGATCCAGTAGAAATGATAACAAGTACAAGTCTGCTGCTTATTGTTCTACTAGGCCAAAAATAGAGTCAAAGAGTATATGAGAGTGAGAGTGCGTTAATTAATATATTTGGCAGTTTAGAGTAACTCTGTAGATTTGTTTGTGTGTGTGTGTTTCATGTATAGGCCTCTCACGATAATTAATTTTGTTGGACACATTTTCCCGGAAATTATTGCGATAAACGATAATATTGTCAGCACCGTTGTATCATTTTAGACCCCTGACATAATGATAATATATAATCAGCGACGTGCAGTCAGGGGAGGCAGAGCCTCACCTGTCATACTCCAATGTAACGGACAAACAGCTAAAGAAAAACTAAATAGTAATAATAATAAAATGTCTCCACTGATCTGTGTTGTAAGTGTGATTTCTGTTTGATTCCAATCGCTGTTTATCGTCAAAATCAGCTCCGCTACGACTACGGGTAGCGATGAGGAGAGAGGCAGGGACGAGCTCTGCCTCTCGTGAGCCCACAGTAACTGGCTGGAGCGCGGGCACTAACGTAGCACGGGCACTTACTTAGTGAGCACGCTCAGCCAGTTCCTGTGGGGTGAGGTGAGGCGCAGGTGAGCTCTGCCTCTCCTCAGAATGCGTCACCCCACAGGACCCGGCTGGAAAGCGGCCCTCAGCGCATGCCTGCACCGTCTCACTGCATGTCACCAATGTAATGTTTGTAGATCCTTTATTACATGTCTCCTCTCCATCCATCGTCTCTAAAGAACTTATTTCACGTATATATGATATTTAGGCTCGCTGGTCTCATCACACAACGGCAATGAGAAAGCACCAGGGGAGGCAGCCATAACATCTTCGGCACTGAAGGGGGCGAAAGTGAGCCCACAGGTTCTTGTTGCTACTGTTATTCTACAGAGACGGTAGACGCAAACAACAAGTTAGACTTTTGAAACTAGAGGAAGATCAGGAGGACTTTTACAAAACAGTGATAGAGATTGTTGTCCAGAAGGATAGCATGGACTTCAAGTCAAGTCCAGGTAAGACCACAATTGTAGTGAAAATGGGATCTTACTTTTGGGGTATCCTTTTAAAATGAATCATAGCATCAGACTAAAAAAGCTTTTGAAAATAACAGAATATTTCGATTAAGGTCAAAATGTAATATTTGTAAATAAATAAAAGAGTCATTGCCTCACAAGCCATGCACCTCACCGCACGTCACTGTATATAATAATAACTCAAGTCCATCCTTTCAAACTGCTAGTCACATCCTCATGTAAATGGTAATTTATCGAGTTAATTTTTATTTATCGTACGATAAGTCAATTAATTGCTTATCGCGACAGGCACACAATAAAACAGTGGAAACAAACATGTGTTTGACTTTCCTTAGTGAATGAAACTGTGTGCCCTTTATAGTCTGTGTCCAATATTGTGTGTTTGTATATATTGTATATATATCCTATATATATGCTAAGGTCCCGCTACTGACACGATGGCAGTCATTTAGTGCGCATATGTTTAATTAAACCCATGATATCAAAATCTCACTCCAGCCAGGTACCCAAAGTTGGCAACCCTGGTCTACAGCAGCGGTTCCCAACCTTTTTCAACTAAGGGTCCACTTAAGAATAAAAAAAAATGTAAGGTGCAGTGTCGGTGAAGGATGCGAGCCCCCCCTGCTCTTCTACTGATGTACATCCCAACTGTGTTGACCCGGTTGCTGCGTCAGGGACCGAGAGTCCCTGTGAGCCCTGGAGGAACTGCGGTAAATTGGCAGGTATGGAGTCAAGTTGTGAAACAGGGCCGAGGTCGGAGGAATAGGAATAGTCTGCCTTATCTAAACAGCTTGTTGGGAAACCTGAACGGAGGATGCCTAAGCCTATTGTTGGCACTGCTGCACAAGGGAATATAAAAGTGATCCGTACGAAGTTGGTGAGTGTTTTTGCTACCAAATTCTCACCAGACCTTGATGCTGAGACACTGTCCGAATATCTACTGAACAACTCGGCCATGATGTTAACTGTCACCGTATTGACACAGCGAGCAACAGATATAGCTCGTTTAAAGTGTGTGCTGAGTGCAATGAAGTTGCGGAGATGTTTAACCCAGAACTCTGGCCTGAAGGCTCAGTTGTGAGGCGATACTATGAACCACGTAAAGCGGAGGTGATAGGGGCTAGCAGAGCTAGACCTTTTGCTGGTGCGAGGGTACTGAATGGGGCTACGGCTGAGCTGCTTAGCTAAAGGTTATGCGGGTTGGATCATTGAACTGTCGCGGGCTGCGCCTGGGCAACAGCGCTGCTGATAGGATCCGACGTATTGTGGTGGACAACTTGCTACAAAAATGTGACATTTTATGCTTGCAAGAAACTTTCTTACCAAAGCAGGACTTGGGAAAGTTGAACTCTCTTAATGACAATTTTCACGGGGCTGGTGAGTCCACTACGGACCTATCTGTGGGAATAGTGAGAGGAACGATAGCAGGGGGCGTGGCTATCCTGTGGCACAAAAAGCTGGACGCTGTCATTAATGTCATCAAGCTTGAAGTTGACCAAAGATCAAAATGAATAACAAGGAGTTTAGCATTCTCAATGTATATACACCGTATGAGTCACAGCATAATGAAGATGAATACCTGAACAGACTTGCTTTTATACATTCTTTTATTGCTGATAACCATTCCACCAGTGTTTATGTAGTGGGTGATATGAATGCTGACATATCAGACAAAAAGGTCCTTGTTTGCTAAGCATATGCTACCGTTTTGTGATGATAACAATCTTATAGTATCAAGCCAAATACTTCTGCCTACAGATAGCTAGTCATATATAAGCGAGGCCTGGCATACAACTTCATGGCTGGACCATTGCATAAGCACTGCTAATGCCCATGACACTGTAAGATCAATTGAGATTGTGTACGAGGCATCAATGTCTGATCACATTCCTTTTGTATTGTCACTAGAGTATGATAGTCTCCCTGAGATGTCTCAGGAGGTTAAAAATGCCTGTACCACTAAAGTGGACTGGTCCAAGCTCACAAATGAGGATAGGCTATTGTACTATGGGAGAACTGATGTCCTGTTGATTGATGTTTATCTACCCAAAGTGGCAACTCTGTGTGTTGATGTGGGATGTAATGAAAGCTCTCACCGTGAAGACCTCTGTAACATGTATGATTGTATTGTGGGAGCTGTGAAGCCAGTAGACCGTGCTATACCTACTCTAGGAAGAGACACAACGTCAAGCCAGGGTGGAATAAACATGTGGCTGATCAATACGCTGAAGTCAAGAATGCTTTTGGGGCCTGGGTCCGGGCAGGAAGGCCCAGAGAGGGGCCTGTCCTGGATCTCAAAAAGCGTACAAATGCTAGATATAAATATGCAGTTCGTTATGTCAACAAACATACAAAAATATTGAGAGCGGATTCTATGGCTGAAAAGCTCCTTCATAATGATGTGACTTCTTCTACAGTTCTTCTTGCCATTTCTTTTACCGGCCTCATGACTCATGGTATGTTGCCAGACTCCATGTTGACTGTTACTTTGGTGCCTGTCATTAAGGACAAAGCGGGCAAGGTAGGGAGCTTGGATATTTATAGACCAATTGCTCTAGCCCAGGGGTGGCCAACCCGCGGCTCTCGAGCCGCATGCGGCTCTTTGCCTAGTTTCATGCGGCTCTTCAGTTCATATCGAATTGTGTGAGTTTGGGGGAGAGACACTGACTCCTGACAAGTGTTGCACGGTGTACCGATACTTGAAAGGTACCGCGATACCCTGCCATTAAAAACGTTACGATTCCTCCGTTTCCTTAGTATCGGTACTTTAAGAATGACGGGGGAAAGTACTCCGGTGAGAAAGCGCCGTTTTACTAAGAGCCGTGTGTGTTCAGCGCTCTGCTTCCACTCCCTGCACTGCAGCCGTGCCTGCAGTCCCTCCCCTCTCAAGCACGCTCAAGTGCCTCCCCTCTCTCTTGCACGCGCTAGCTGCCAGAGGATGTGAGAAAACGAGAAGCATGGCTGCAAGTGGGAGTGCAACTGCCGCTGCGCCTCGGCTTGTTGACAAAAAAGACTCCAGAAGCTACATTTGGTATTTTAGCTATATCTCTGACAGTGAGGGCAAGCCTACGGACACCACGAGGCCTGTCTGTCAGACATGTATTAATTTTATTTAATACAAATTCTTGTCATTTATTTTATATATTGTTCTCATTGTTTAAAAGTTTGTGTTATGGTTCTGGTTCTGGTGTGAAATAAAGCACAATAATTACATTTAAGACTGTTTCCCTTTTTTTAAGAAAAGTATTGAAAAAGAATCGGAATCGCAATTCTTGACTTGGTATCGAAACCAAAATGTTGGTATCGTGACAACACTAGCTACTCCTGACAGTTAAACCTGATATTTAGTAGGTCTGTTAAGGATTGAATGCTGATAATTCTGACGTAATTTGGCCGTTCAAAGTTGTTTGGGCTCGGATAAAATCGCTCCGTTACTTTCGTCCCGTGTTACTTTCGTCCCGGCTCTCCCTACGTGTGTATGTGTGGTGTCAGGTGTCAGTATCAGAGGATGACAGCGCGTCTAATTTTGATGTGGCCCAAGAGCCAATCACAATAATACCTGCGATTCAGTGAACCAATCACCTTTGAGGGGGGGGGGGGAAACCTATCGTTGATTAAACACTATCCAGTGTTTCCCCTGCCATTGTCTTGGAGGGGCGCTGCGCCCCGCCAACGGAGCCCCGCGACCCCGCCTGAAATTCAAGGTGTTTAAAAAATATATATAATTTTTTTTTTTTAAATATATATATATTTAAATATATATATATATATATATATTTAAATATAGCACCAAATTGCAAATAATCTATAACTACTGTCACTTTTCACATTGAACATGTGCTCTTTTATTAAAAAAACTAAACGCTTTCAGTTTAAGTTGTGAGTTTAGTGTTTTTGACCCTAAGAAACACTGATGCATTAATCAATAACAATAATCCACAGCTCCTCTCTCTGCTCCAGAGGATTTAAAACATATATCCCAATGCCACAAAAATGCATCAGTGACGTGGTTGAAATCTTGTCTCCAGAAAACAAAAAACTGAAACAAGCGGTATCTGTGACTGTGTGTTTGATGTGGCTCTTTGCAGTAACATGGAAACAATGTGGCTCTTAACCTCTGACTGGTTGGCCACCCCTGCTCTAGCCAGTGTGTTATCCAAAGTCCTGGAAAGAATGTTGTTAGATAGACTACATTACATTGCATTTAGCTGACGCTTTTATTCAAAGCGACTTACAATAAGTACATTCGACCAGGAAGACACAACCTTGAAGAAACAGAATCATAAAGTACATCAGGTTTCATAGAGCCAAACATTTCAAGTGCTACTCAGCTGGCTTTAGAGGAGCCAGTCCTTTGTTAGTATATAAGTGCTTTGTTAGTAATTCTATGGCTGGAAGTGGAGTCGAAAGAGATGAGTTTTCAGTCTGGAAGGTGTGTAAGCTTTCTGCTGTCCTGATGTCAATGGGGAGCTCATTCCACCATCTTGGAGCCAGGATAGCAAACCCACGTGTTTCTGCTGATGGGAACTTGGGTCTCCCTCGCAGCGAGGGTGCAGACTATGTTCTTATTTATGTACCTCAGATAACCTGTTTGGCTTCAAGGCTAAGCATGGTACTGAGCTATGCATCTATGCTTTGAAGGAAATGGTAGAAACATATAGAAGACAGAATTCCACTGTTCTGATTGGTTTCATTGATGCCTCTAAGGCTTTTGACCGAGTTAACCATCATAAACTGTTTTTAAAATGGAAACAAAGGGGTGTGCCTAACAGTATAATTAGGATCCTGGCTTATTGGTATGCCAACCAGAGCATGCGGATCAAATGGGGGAATGCAGTCTCGGCGCCATTTAGTGTTGGTAATGGAGTCCACCAGGGGGGGCTCCTCTCACCGTGCCTTTTTAATATCTATATGAATGATCTATCAGATGATTTACGTGTCTGTAAAACAGGGTGTGTGATTGGTGATGTGATTGTAAACCATCTTATGTATGCCGATGATCTGGCAATTGTTTCTCCTAGCAGTGCTGGTTTTCAACAGTTGCTAAATGTTTGTTCTGATTACGGAGTCAAATTTGACGTTAAATACAATGCTAAGAAGAGCGCTGTAATGATCTGCAGAGCAAAAGGGGATAAGAACCTTTGTTTTCCAACATTCTACCTATCAGGACAGGTGCTGTCTGTTTGCTGTCACACTAAGTACCTGATGTCTGTTTGCTGTCACACTAAGTACCTGGGACACATCATCACAGATGAAATGGCTAATGATGATGACATGTATAGACAGCGGCGTGTCTTATATATACAAGCCAACATGTTATTCTCTTGGTGTTCAGATAAGGTTAAGGTGAACCTCTTTAGAGCTTATTGCACTCCTCTTTATACTGACCCCTTGTGGCTCAAGATAAGAAGGCGAGCCTCCAGAAGCTCCAGGTTGCTTATAATGATTGTTTGCGCATACTGCTTAGAAAACCAAGGTGGTGCAGTGCAAGTGAAATGTTCTGTAAAGCACGAGTCAACACGTTCCATGCTCTCTTGAGAAGTCTAATGTACAAACTGATCTGTCGATTGAATGTTTCTCATAACTCTGTAATTATGCTGCTCTCAAATCCGTGTTTCAGTGCTGTACGATACCAGTCACCTCTGTGGATACACAGGTATAACTGCCTTTTTTCATTTATATTTGAGTGTTGTATGTCTTTTAAAAATGGACCAAGAGTCTCTTTAAATAAAGCTGATGATGATGATGATGATGATGATGATGATGATGATGATGATGATGATGATGATGATGATGATGATGATGATGATGATGATGATAAAAGGAACAATAAATATGCCATGTGGTGGTTTTGGTGGTTTTTGGTTGTCAACCTATTTTTGTTTGTGAAATGTTGAAGTGATCCAGCTGACTGTATCTCTATTTATTCTGTTTTTGTTTTGTTTTTGCCTGAGATGGGAATCTCATCTCCTATATGTTATTGTTATGTCCATGTTTGTGTCTTTAGCCCCTACAACATTTTTTTTTTATGTAAATAAAAAAATTTGATAAAAAAATTATAATTTGGCGGCCCACTTGCAATGCCTCCACGGACCACTAGGGGGCCGCGGCCCACAGGTTAGGAACCCATCGTGATGAAGAGGTTATGAACCTGGGTTCTGTGTTTGTCTCTGATGAGGGGCCAGAATAAGGGCCGTTGCGATGGGAGGTTATGGGTTTGATCCCAGCCCGTCAACATGTGGAAGTACAGTCTATTTAACATTAGAACCGCCAACGGGGTCAATTTGACCCAGAACTGTTTTTTATTGTATGTAACTTTTTTTCAATAACATATTAAAGTCTCCCAGTCCGTGACTTTTCCTGAAAGTGTGTTATGTAGCACCCTATGTTGTTAAAAATGGTCAATATGAAGTCAGATTGAAGAAATCGGCAAAAGAATTGCCATTTATACCTATTTCCGCCAAGCGGGTCATATTGACCCCACCCCTTTTCACACTATTGATTTCGCGTGTAAACAAACATGACGTGTTGCTATAGCAACGCCTTTTGTCTATTGCAGTTCCTTATAGATTGAGAGATAGATTGAGGGAGAGAGAGATAGATTGATAGCGACAGTTTGTAGTGAAGGACCGGGCTCCCGCTCACGGGAGCCTACCTGCACTGCGCTCCGCAGCAAACAGCTGTTTACTTTTCACCCAACAAGGACAACCGCCTCACGAAACGCTATGTTGTACCGTTAATAAACGAAACAATTTAACAAAATTGCTTGTCAAAATACCAATACCACCGGACCATTTTTCTTTGTAAAGCAATACATTCTAATGCTGGGTCAATTTGACCCCGGTGGCGGTTTTAGGTATAACAATTCTCTGGCGGTTCTAGTGTTAACATGTTTACTGTTGTGGTCGGTTCATCCTCTATTGAAAAAACATGTATTATTATTATCGTTGTTATCTTTATTATTGTTGTTGTTGAATGTCCTCATGAAGAAGAACAGCAGCTTCCTGTTTCCTGTCCAGCTGTGAGAGTCATCACAGTCTGTACCAGTCTGTTCATTGTGCTTTACCAGTGTGTGTGTGTGTGTGTGTGTGTGTGTGTGTGTGTCTCACCAGTCTCCTGATCTCTCTCTCACACTCCCTCTTGGTTCGGTTCAGCTCCTCCTGGTGTTGGTGATAAGCTGATCTGAGCTCTGCTGCTCTGGTCTGTCCCGCCTGTTGAGCCGAGCTCAGAGCTTCCTCTGCGCTCCTCTTAGCTCCCCTCAGGTCCTGGATCTCCTGATGGAGGCGACATCGCTCCGAGTCCCAGATCCTTCTGGACTCCTCCGCCTCCAGGAGCGGGGGCCTCACCTGGGGGGGGGGGTCAGAAAGGTGAGAGACAGACAGGTAGAGGGATGGGTGGCCTCACCTGTGGGGAGTCAGAAACATGACAGAAAGACAGGTACAGGTGTCTCACCTTGTCTGTAGTCCCGTCCCTCAGAGTCAGAACCATGGCAGACAGACAGGTACAGGTGTCTCACCTTGTCTGTAGTCCCGTCCCTCAGAGTCAGAACCATGGCAGACAGACAGGTACAGGTGTCTCACCTTGTCTGTAGTCCCGTGCCTCAGAGTCAGAACCATGGCAGACAGACAGGTACAGGTGTCTCACCTTGTCTGTAGTCCCGTCCCTCAGAGTCAGAACCATGGCAGACAGACAGGTACAGGTGTCTCACCTTGTCTCTAGTCCCGTCCCTCAGAGTCAGAACCATGGCAGACAGACAGGTACAGGTGTCTCACCTTGTCTCTAGTCCCGTCCCTCAGAGTCAGAACCATGGCAGACAGACAGGTACAGGTGTCTCACCTTGTCTGTAGTCCCGTCCCTCAGAATCAGAACCATGGCAGACAGACAGGTACAGGTACAGGTGTCTCACCTTGTCTGTAGTCCCGTCCCTCAGAGTCAGAACCATGGCAGACAGACAGGTACAGGTGTCTCACCTTGTCTGTAGTCCCGTCCCTCAGAATCAGAACCATGGCAGACAGACTGGTACAGGTACAGGTGTCTCACCTTGTCTGTAGTCCCGTCCCTCAGAGTCAGAACAAGCCCGTTGAGTCGTTGTATTTCTGCGTCTTTGATCTTGATGACCCTCATTAGCTCCATCTCGTGTTGCCGTAGTAACGTCTCCCGGGTGATTGACAGCTCCCTCGTCCTCTCCTCGTGCAGTTTGGTCTTCAGCTCCGTCAGAGCCAATGAGGATCGATGATGCTCCGCCTTCAGCTCCTGGCTCTTCTCCCGCTCCAGACGGCTCACCTGTGGGGGGGAGGGGTTAGTGCTGGTCATATGACCCGGGGAATTCTGGGACTTGTAGTCCTGACCTTGTTCTTCTCGTGCTGGAGTTCTATCTGGATGTCCATCAGTTTGGCCCTCAGCTCCTCATTGGCCACTTGGAGAGTTGCCATGGCATCAGGCCGCTCCCCCTTCCCTCGCCCCCCCCACTCCTCTCTTTGACATCACCCCCACCTGCAGGCTCCGCTCCCAACACCAGTCCGTCAACCTTAGCTATGACTACATCTGAACTCACACACACACACACACACACACACACACACACACACACACACACACACACACACACACACACACACACACACACACACACACACACACACACACACACACACACACACACACACACACACACACACACATTACAGCAGTACAGCAGTGTATTATGGTACCATGGTACTATGAGTACTACAGCAGCGTGTTACAGTATTATAGTACCATAGTACTATGATACTACAGCAGTGTGTTACAATTGTGACGACCCCTCCACACCACATGGGGTGCCGTCGAGGGCAGTGTGTTTGTGGGTGTTTACAGGTTCCAGTGCCAGATTAGCTGCACCTGCCAGATGAGGATACCTGCCTGATGAACCACACCTGCGGAATGAATAGAAGAGGAGCCAAGCCGGATACGTTTCGGACTCCTCTGGGCACTCTCTCCGTGCTTTTTCACACAATTGTTTATTAAGAATAAACAATTGTTATATTCTTACCCCTTGTCTCGCCTCCCTGCTTTTTGTTGCAGCACAGGAACCGGGTTGTAACACAGTATTACGGTACCATAGTACTATGATACTACATCAGTGTGTTATAGTATTACAGTACCATAGTACTGTGATACTACAGCAGTGTGTTTCAGTATTATGGTACCATGTTACTGTGATACTACAGCATTGTGTTACAGTATTACAGTACCATAGTACTGTGATACTACAGCAGTGTGTTACAGTATTATGGTACCATGTTACTGTGATACTACAGCATTGTGTTACAGTATTATGGTACCATGTTACTGTAATACTACAGCAGTGTGTTACAGTATTATGGTACCATGTTACTGTGATACTACAGCAGTGTGTTACAGTATTATGGTACCATGTTACTATGATACTACAGCAGTGTGTTACAGTATTATGGTACCATGTTACTATGATACTACAGCAGTGTGTTACAGTATTATGGTACCATGTTACAGTGATACTACAGCAGTGTTACAGTATTATGGTACCATGTTACTGTGATACTACAGCATTGTGTTACAGTATTATGGTACCATGTTACTATGATACTACAGCAGTGTGTTACAGTATTATGGTACCATGTTACAGTGATACTACAGCAGTGTTACAGTATTATGGTACCATGTTACTGTGATACTACAGCAGTGTGTTACAGTATTATGGTACCATGTTACTGTGTTACTACAGCAGTGTTACAGTATTATGGTACCATGTTACTGTGATACTACAGCATTGTGTTACAGTATTATGGTACCATGTTACTGTGATACTACAGCAGTGTGTTACAGTATTATGGTACCATGTTACTGTGATACTACAGCAGTATGTTACAGTATTATGGTACCATGTTACTGTGTTACTACAGCAGTGTGTTACAGTATTATGGTACCATGTTACTATGATACTACAGCAGTGTGTTACAGTATTATGGTACCATGTTACTGTGATACTACAGCAGTGTGTTACAGTATTATGGTACCATGTTACTGTGATACTACAGCAGTGTGTTACAGTATTATGGTACCATGTTACTGTGTTACTACAGCAGTGTTACAGTATTATGGTACCATGTTACTGTGATACTACAGCAGTGTGTTACAGTATTATGGTACCATGTTACTGTGATACTACAGCAGTATGTTACAGTATTATGGTACCATGTTACTGTGTTACTACAGCAGTGTGTTACAGTATTATGGTACCATGTTACTGTGATACTACAGCAGTGTGTTACAGTATTATGGTACCATGTTACTGTGTTACTACAGCAGTGTGTTACAGTATTATGGTACCATGTTACTGTGATACTACAGCAGTGTGTTACAGTATTATGGTACCATGTTACTGTGTTACTACAAGCAGTGTTACAGTATTATGGTACCATGTTACTGTGATACTACAGCAGTGTGTTACAGTATTATGGTACCATGTTACTGTGATACTACAGCATTGTGTTACAGTATTATGGTACCATGTTACTGTGTTACTACAGCAGTGTTACAGTATTATGGTACCATGTTACTGTGATACTACAGCAGTGTGTTACAGTATTATGGTACCATGTTACTGTGATACTACAGCAGTGTGTTACAGTATTATGGTACCATGTTACTGTGTTACTACAGCAGTGTTACAGTATTATGGTACCATGTTACTGTGATACTACAGCAGTCTGAGAGTCAGCAGTATCCGAGGCTCTGCAGCAGAGTTAAGCTGAGAGGAAAGGTAACACACACTACATGACTGTTACCAAGGCAATACACACACATACTCATACACACTGACAGTTCATGCCAAACTGAACATATACACACACACACACACACACACACACACACACACACACACACACACACACACACACACACACACACACACACACACACACACACCAAACACTTACCGGCCAATAGTCAGCCTGCAAATCTTCATCGCTGAGTGTGTGCCTCCCAATACATGTGTGTGTGTGTGTCTATAAATGTGTGTTTCAGTGTGTTTGTCAGTAGGTTAGCTTTATATCCTCAGAATGCTAACCAGCTAGCTTCACTGCAGCCATCTAAGTGTGTGTGTGTTGCCAGCATCAGACTCCCTCCACCTGTCTTTCTCTCTCTGTGTGTGTCTGTCTGTTAGCAGTTAGCTCCTTTCAGTGTGTGTGTGTGTGTCAGTGCATCTCTGCAGCCTCTGATGCCGTCCTCCTCTTCCTCCTCTTCGTCCTCTTCCTCCTCCCAGCATGCTTCAGGGTGACTCACAGCTGCTGTCTGCCTCCCTCTGCTGTATATCTGTGATATACACATGACCAATGATAAACACACACACACACACACACACACACACACACACACACACACACACACACACACACACACACACACACACACACACACACACACACACACACACACACACACACACACACAGACATATCATGTATACATCACTTCAGGGGACATTACATTGACTTACATGCATTTCCTGGAGACTTATCCTAACCTTAACCATAACCAACACATGCCTAACCCTATATAGAGGCAATGGACGTCCACTCTCGGGAGACGTCCGAGAGTGGTGCGGTCACCCAAAGTGACAGACCTAATTTTACCCAGGAAAAGGGTTTGAAACGTTGGGAAAAGTTGTGTAAATAGAGGCAGAGTGAACCTGTGAACCCAGAGAGCAGGCTGTGCAGAAAATGTAAAAAGGTATCCAAAAATTGTGCCTCATAATGCGGGTAGAGTCCCCTGTAAACTCCCCTTACAGTCCTCCAGAGTCAAAATTTGTCAGAGTAATTTAGTTAAGAACCAGGGAAAAGGGGTGAAAATGAGAAAATGTATCCGAAAATAGTGCCTCATAAGGCGGGTAGAGTCCCCTGTCAAATCCCCTTACATTCCTCCAGAGTCAAAATAGTCAAATTCACTTTTTGGAAAACCAGTGAGACCCGGGAAAAAGGGGGGAAAAATGAACAAAAGTATCCGAAAATAGAGCCTCATACAGGGGATCCAGGGGAGAGGCTTTTGAAATCGTGCATTATGGCAAAAAAAAAATTCTGAAAAAAAGATTAATCAAACCTCGCTCTATCCTGTTGAGGTTGACTCGAAGACACATGTGTGTGAAAGTACAACATTTCACTTTTTTCAGGAATAAGTATTTGAAATGCGGGGAAAAGTGCAGACTACTGACCTCCAGCATGCCTCCATAACTTGGGCACTTAGGTTATTTCACACCTCCAGGAGAGAGACCGCGAAAACCACCTCTCTGTGGCCCCTCACAGACCACCAAAGGACGGACTACAGACCTCACATAGGCACCTCCATAACTTTGCACATCGTGAGTCCCTGGGCCCCCGGACTTAAGCACCCCCTAGATGACAGGCTAAACCCCAGGAATAAGTGTTTCAAAGGCGGGGAAAAGTTGTTTAAAATAGTCTGATACCTCCAGGGCGCATCACCACCTTTTACAAGCCAGGGAAGGTGTCTCAATCCTGGGTAAACTTTGTATAAATAGTCTGATACTACCAGGGCGCATCACCACATTTTACAAGCCAGGGAAGGTGTCTGAATCCTGGGTAAACTTTGTGTAAATAGTCTGATACTACCAGGGCGCATCACCACATTTTACAAGCCAGGGAAGGTGTCTCAATCCTGGGTAAACTCTGTTTAAATAGTCTGATACCTGGCACTGTATCTGCCCCTGGGAACCTTAAACGTTATTAAAATGTTTTTTTATTTATTTAATTATCACATTATTTTTACAAAAACAGTATACACAATATGCATAATAAACATAATACAAACATGATTAAAAACATGATGAGCGGGGGCCCGGGGGGGGGGGGGGGGCCCGGGGGCTATATTAGTCGTGTAACTTGTACGGTGCACCGGGGGAAAAAGGCTGACTCCACGGCCCCTACCCCCACATCAGGAGTATCAACCGGCCCAGAAGAAGAGGTATCGCAGGTCTCCGCCTCTGAGTCCTCTTCGGAGGTATCTGACCGGCTGACATTGGACAGACAATTTTCTTTCCGTTTTACTGTCGGTGCGACACCCTCACAATGATGCCTGTATTTCTGAATGTACGTCTCCATGCTTTGAGGCAACGTGATTTCACGCATGGTATTCCCCCGTCCCCTCCCAGTGGACCAGTGAGGAGAGTGCCAGTCCTCATTACAGGAGGCTGCTGGGGACCGCATGACAGTCTTGACCGGGATCTTGAGAGGCGTCTGACTACCGGAGGCTGCTGGAGACCGCATGACAGTGTTGACCGGGGTCTGTCGAGGCGTCTGACAACCGGAGGCTGCTGGAGACCGCATGACAGTGTTGACCGGGGTCTGTCGAGGCGTCTGACTACCGGAGGCTGCTGGAGACCGCATGACAGTGTTGACCGGGGTCTTGAGAGGCATCTGACTACCGGAGGCTGCTGGAGACCGCATGACAATCTTGACCGGGGTCTGACTACAGGAGTCTGCTGTGTTTATGCCGGAGGTACTTGAGATTGCCAGGCCCTTAAATCGTATGCATTCTTCCTCTTCCTCAAGCACAGCAGCAGTGGCACATGCTTCAGCCTTGCCAGGACCTGATGTGCTTCATCTCGGGATAATGTTCCTCTCGGGCTGCATTTCAAAATAAAAGAGAAAATAAATAAAATAGCTTTTGAAAATATGTGCATCTTTAAAGTGCTTAATTTTAGATAAATAAAATAAAGTGTAGCAGCAGCTTGAATTTCCCTTTTTCTTTGTTAACCGTTTCACATCATGACTTAACAGTTTCAGACGATTATAGAACAATATCAGTCTTTACACATCATAACAATTGAACAGTTTTAAAGGTTCTCTTTCTTTCCCTCTTATATTGCAGTCCCTCACTCACTTTGTTCTGTTCAGTGAGAGAATTGAGCTGGAGCTTGTCCTGCCAGGAGTTTAGATCTGGGCTGAAATGGAGTCAGGGCCATTCTCACACACATGCAGGTGCTCATTGGTTAGCCTCGGTTAGCTCATTGGTTAGCCTCAGTCAGCTCATTGGTTAGCCTCGGTTAGCTCATTGGTTAGCACATTGGTTAGCCTCGGTTAGCTCATTGGTTAGCCTCGGCCAGCTCATTGGTTAGCCTCGGTTAGCTCATTGATTAGCACATTGGTTAGCCTCGGTTAGCTCATTGGTTAGCCTCGGTTAGCCTGCCCTGGAACCATATTTAGTTTACATTAGATCCTGGTGGACTGATCATATCGGGCTCTGAGGCTGCTCATCTGACCTCAGGTCTGCAGAGAGGGAACGTTTGGTCACTTGGTGTTCTGTCTCATGGTGGCGTGTTGTCTCTTTTAATGAGCGCCACGGTCTCTGAACAAATGAGACACACTGGCTCTGAGCTCCCAGTGGGCCGGATGAACATGAAGGAGTCCACTCAGGGTTCAAAGCTCTGTTCTCACTGTCCACGTTCCTCTTCTTGGAGAGCGCCATGTGTCATTATGTGTCTCTCCCTGTCTGCCGCTAACACGCCTGTTTTCTCTCCTCTATTCTCCCTGTATCTCTAATGTCACTACCCGATCTGTCCCCCTGCCCGATCTGCAGTGCGCATGTGCGAGATGGTCCGCCATATTGGACAACTCCGGACGGCAACCCAAGTAGGACATTTGACAGTGACTTTTGGCAAAGCTCAAAAAGAAAACTCGAGAGGGATGAGTTATTGTTATTACAACGTGATTTCACTATTATTTAACAACTCTTTTTATTGGGTTCTTTTGTTTGGGGTTCAGTACATTGTCAGAATAAGTGAGAAATGGATTTAACTTCTGTGAGACAGCTATATGCCATACATTTTTGCATACATTCACAGTACATATATATTCAGTATGATAGCTGTCTAACAGTCTCTGCGTGCCGAGAGGCAGGAGAGAGGCGCACAGCTGGCTCCGTAACAGACGCCTGCTTCCGCCAGAGTTGGCGCTGGATCTGTGTCACCCACGGGGAAATCCTCGCCTGGGAGACAGCGATGGACGTGCACAGAATGAGGGCCGTGCTGGCCGCCTTGCTGATTTCCTCTGCCTCAGTGGTGGACCGCTCTACCAGTGTCCCCACCGAGTTGGAGAGCAGCGCAATGTTATTCGCTGCCGCGCTGTGGTGCTGGAGAGGGGGAAAGCATGGTCGGCCGCCAAGCAGGCACCCTGCTCCGACTCTGTCTCCGCCGTCCGGAGGAGAGGAGGGAGGGGAGTACCGCACGGTGAACCGTGGAGGGAGGCGGGGCAGGAGTTGTCGGACTCCTGCCCTCGGCCCCAGGGACACGAGGCCCCAGTCCGCGGCTCGTAAGCCTGGACGGACCAATCGTCCTCCTCGGCCGCAGCAGCAAGAGCGTCCGCTCTCCGCTTCCTGTCGCCCGAGGGGAGACGAGCGCAGTGTGTGATGCTACCTGCTGGTTTAGCGCCGCATACGCGTGCTCTGACCCCAGGCAGGATTCGCATACTGCTTTTATCTCTGCTGGTCATAACTCGATATGCACCCAGAGCCACATGATGGACAATCGCGGACGCAGTTGTTGCTCATGATGATTCTCAATTGCTGTGCTTCAGTAATTGTGCTGGTTTGCTGAAGAAAAGAGGGAGCAGATTGCCTGGCCTCCTTCGTATTTATACCGGAAGGAGGCCCGATGGTGGGGCCCACCTTGCGGGTGGGCGTGGACTACAAGTTTTCAGTGCTGCGCGGGGGCGCAGGGGGATTACCCAATAGCGATAGCCTTAGAGGGCGAAGCCATATATACGAAATACAACGGGAGCTGCCTGGATGCTGCAATCATGTTGCACTATCCGTGCCGAGTGTGCTGACTTCTCGTGCAATGTCCCGCTGTCTGGTTTCCTGCATCAAGTCAAGTGCTCGGCGCAGTTGTCGGCGAAATGTCGCTCCTCTGTTTTCATTGAAACAGCTCCTTATATCCGTTAGCGCAGCTAGCTAGCACCAGATGCTAACAACAACAATACACGTAAGGTCTCTCTCTCTCTCTCTTGCTCGTGCCACACACACACACCCTCCCGGTCCTCCCGATGGCCAGTCGGTGCCTGCCGGTGAGCGTGGAAGTGTGGTCTGCTGCAAGCGGACGGCAGGAGCGGGGCTGTCAGCATCAGCTTGTATAATGTATTCTAAACTCGATGCGCTCTGAAACTACGGGGCGGCCATTAACGCGTTAACTTGACAGCCCTAGTTTTAATGATGTACTATTACGTGTTTTGGATAACATGAATGATATCCAATTCCCCGCAGTTTCAAACAAAGATCTACCTTCAGGGAGAGTGAGCATCAGGGCTAGCTGTTACAGGTCCATGAGAAAGCATGAAAAGCCTCATGATCTCAGAGTAGGGAGGAAAATAAAAAGTGTTAATCGGTTCAAAGCCTTGTTACAACCTTAAGGCTGGAACAAATAGGGAGGCCACACAGAGTTAAATGCCAAATATCTGTTTATTTAACAGGTTAAAGAAAAACACCTCTGATGAATAGTGTACATAAGAATCAGACTGTCAGTAGTGTGAGCAGTGTGTGGGTGTGTGGAAGGGTGTTGTAGCATGTTGGAGGGTGCATCAAACCTAACACAGGCTGTAGGCTGAGGTTGCTGCAGCATGCCAGGATCCGAATCAGAGACTGATCCTTGCAGCTGGGCAACCTTTATACCTTCTTGAGGCTCCGCCTCTAGATAGGCGGGCACAAACAGGACGACACTCCCAGGACCTGCCAGAGGACAGC